>JAHBCN010004112.1:67507-88019 GCA_019359885.1 Listronotus oregonensis | reverse complement strand
AGATGTTTTCCCCCAATAATTTTTGCAATGTTTACAGATATCATCATTACATGTGTTTTCATGACATTATCTTGTTTCTAAAAATTCAAAGTTTTTTAAAAACATTCCGATACCCTTTTTTTATCCTTATGTTTTTGGTTCAAAACAATTTAGGCGGGGGTTTAGACTATTTAATTTTTGGGGTTTATTTATTGGGTTTTTTACCAATTGATTGTTTTTGGGTCCAATCTGGTCTGCATCTTTGGTAACTTCCTTTTCGTTAACCCCATTAGTATTTTAAAAATTTTTCCCAAATCTGAGTAATTTTTTTTTTAAAATTGGACCCCAATTTTTTAAGGTTTTTTTTTAAGGCGCAATAGGTATATCATTTTACCAAATTAACCAAATTCAAATGTTTCTTTCGTGTCGTTTGCAAAAATATTCCCCTTTATAAAAAATTTTTTTTAAAAATAATTATTCTTTTTTAATTGAAAATTTTTTCAGCTATACAGTAAAAAATTTAAAATAGGTTTTCCCTTTTGAAAATTGACCCTTCATGTCAAATTTCGAAATCAAAAAAATTAATTTTTGGGCCCCCCTTGTTTTAAAAAAACCCCCAAAAAATTCATTAAGAAAAAAAGGGGTTTATGAAATTTTTTAATATCGACATACAAAAAAGATCGTAAAAATAAACTGTCAAATTTTTTGGCAAAAATTTGGGGTTTTTCTATAATTTGGACTTGCGCGATCGTTATCAAAAAAGGCCCAAACCTTTTTTAAAAAAAGGTTTAAAGGGAAGCCCGGATGACCTCTTTTTATTGCCTGTTTAAAGGCTTTTTTCCCTATACCCGTTTCCCTTTTTTTCCCCTTCGTAAGATTTTCCCCTTTTTGGGGGCCCCAAAAAAAACCTAAAATTTTCCTTGGTTTCATTGATCAGTAACGACTACTACCCCAAAAGCTAAGATCTTTTCTGAGATTGAAATAAAATTTTTAAAAAATGTTTTTTTTTGGAATTAAACCCACGATATCTTCCTTAGTAATCTAATTTTTTAAGAACCTAATACAAGTCCCCAATGTTTTCCATCTTTAAAAAGGTTTAAAAAATATTCTTTTTTAGATGACAGTTTTTCAAACCCCTTTTCCTACTAAGTCCCCCCAGAGAAGCTCAGCTGTTAGTTTTTTGGAAGGTTACCCTAGCTTCAAAAATTTTTACCAGGTGATGCGTGCTGACGATCGAGATGTTATTTTAGGGACGATCTTTCTTTTTTTGTTTTCATTACCTGTTTTAATAAGCCCCTGTTGCTTGGGTTATTTTTTAAACCCTTTGGCCTTGGGGGGTTATTTCTTTTATTCCCTTATTCCTGACCCGGGGAACCCCGGGAATTTCTATCCTGTTTTTTTCCTGGCGGAATTTTCTTTTGTTTTTTAAATTCCCCATCAATTTTTATGTAAAACGAGGGAAAGCCCCAAGGGGCTTTGGGGTTGGCTATCTAAAAACAGAATATTTTTTGGGTTTTTGTTTTCCTTCTCGAAATTTCTCCCTGGGCACCCCAATCCCCAAGGACCCACTATATCATTTGTTTAAAGTAATGAAGGTTTTTCCCCTTGCCCATATATCAAAAATCCAGGGTAAAAAATTTTTTTTTGTTAAAGTTTAGACGGTGTTATTTCTCCAAACCCTTATTTCCCAAAAATTTTTTTGATAATATCCATTACCCTTGTTGGCCATATTCTTCGGGATTTTGTTTCCCCCGTCCTGTTATTTTTTTTAAAATGTAGAGCCCCTGATAACCTCTGTTTTAATTAAAATTTTTTAAAAGGGGTTAAGCTCAGGGGAATTTATAGCCATAGAAGGGTGTGCTTTTAAGGCCCCCGGTTATTTAACAAATGATTAATGAAGACAGTTTAGTCTCATGACAGTTACACTTTTTTCCACCATACGACAGCCCCATAAAAAATTTTTCCCTCATCGTGATAATGGGAAAAACCTTTTTCCCCGTGTTTTCCCCCAAACATTGTTCTTGGCATTAGACTTTTTCTTTAAATAAAATATATCAGTTATTGTAGATGTTTACTCTTTAACTTTTAGCAAAAAACTGCTGGGATATCCCGGGGAGGTCTGGGCCAATTAGGCTTTTTTTATTAACGGTCTCTTTTTGACCAACCCAAACCCCTCCCTATTTTTTTACAAAAATCCCCCCTAATAATTGATTTTCCATGCAATGTCTCAGGCTGATTTTTGGGAAACCAGGGCGGGATAAATTTTAAAAGGGGAAATAACTTTTTTGATTGGAGCATTATACATTTTTCAAAATTTAATCCAAAAAACAAATCATCTGTCGCAAAAAAAAAATTAGCAAAACCTATTTTTTTTTACAGCAACCAAGTTTTGCAGAACAACAAGATTTATTTAACATCTTGCTGTTTTATTAGTTTATCGCAGTTTCTGTTTTTAGAAATTTACAAAATAATTTTTTTTTTTAAACTTCCCAAAAGAAACCACGAAGGGCCGTTTCAATGCATTCGTGAAAAAAAGCAAATTTCCCGGTTTTTTTTTTTCTTAATTTTCAAAGTATCTGAAATTTCCCTTTAAACATGCTTAAAATTTTTAATCTCATGTTAATAAACTGCCTTTTTTTTCACTTAAAAACCCCCCACCACACTTAGTAGTTAGCTTTATCATTTTTTCCCGTAAGTTTTTTTTTAAATAAAAATAAAAAAAACACAATGTTTTTAAATTAACCTTATTTACCAATAAAATTAAACTTGCTGTTAAAAATTTAATCAATTAAAAATTTTCAAATCAACAATAAAATAGCTTCTTTACGTTCTGTTTGTATTTTTTGAAAATGTATGTATTTTCAGCCATCATTAGAAATACTCATTTTTTACCTAACATAAGCTAAATAAAAAAATTGAGTATTGCAAATTGCTTTCCTTATGGAGTAGCTTCTCTAAAAAAACACTATTTACAAAGAATATTGATATTTTCAGTTTCTCAAGTTGTAAATTTAGTGTAACTTTTTAAAATAGTTTATCTTGTATAATAGAGTGTCGTTTACAATAAAGTTGTGAAAATGCCCATCATCATGCCTAGAAGCAATTTAACAGGAAACCTATGCAGGTGCCAAGAAGAAATTCGGATTATGTTCTGGATCAGTATATTAGGTTTGAAAAGTAATACATACTGAGCACCATTTTTAAAAAATTTTCCCCCAATTCTCCCTGTTTTAAAAAACCCCGGGCAAAAATTTTAAATTTTTTTAAAAAAAAATTTCCAAAAAAAAGGGAAAATTTTTTTTGGGGGGTTTTTTTAGAAAAAAAATTTTTTTGGGGGAAAAAATTTTGGGAAAAAAAGGGGGAAAAATTTTTTTTTAAAGGGGGTTTCCGTTTTTTTTTAAAAAAATTTTTTAAAAAACCCGGAAAAAAAAAATTTAAAGGCCCCAAAAAAAATTTTTTTGGTTTTTTTTTTTTTTTTTAAAAAAAAAAATTTTTTTAAAAAATTTTTTTTTTTTTTTTTTTAATTTTTTTTGGGGAAAAAAAAATTTTTTTTTTTTTTTCCAAAAAAAAAAAAAAAATTTTTTAAATTTTTTTTTTTAAAAAAATTTTTTAAAATTTTTTTTAAAAAAAAAATTTTTTTAAAAAAAAAGGTTTTTTTTTTGGGGGTTTTTTTTTTTTTAAAAAAAAAAAATTAAAAAATTTTTTCCCCCAACAAAAAAAAAAATTTAAACCCGTTTTTTTTTTAAGGGGGGGAAAAAAAAAAATTTTTTTTTTTTTTTTAAAAAAAAAAAGGGGTTTTAAAAATTTTTTTGGGATTTTTTTTTTAAAAAAAAAAAACCCCCTTTTTTTTTCCCCTTTAACGGGGAAATTTTTTAAAACCCAAAAAAACCCTTGGGGAAAAAAAAAAAAGGTTAAAAACCCTTTTTTAATTTGGGGTTTTTGGGTTTAATTCTTTTTTTTTTGGGGGGGGTTTTTTTTTGGGGAAAGGGGGTTTTTTTAAAAAATTTTTTAAATTTTTAAACAAAATTTTTTTTTTTTTAAAAAAAATTTTTAAAAACCCTTTTAAAAAAAAAAAAAAAAAAAACCCCTTTTTTTTTAAAAAAATTTTTTTTTTTTTTCCCTTATAGTTCAAAAATTTTTTTTTGTTAATTTTATAATAATTTAATTTTTTTTGTGTTTTAAATAATCGAAATTTTTTTTACATAAACAAAAAATAATATTAAAGTACAAAATTTTAAAAAAACAAAATGTAAAAAATTTAAAAAAAGGTGCTTTTTTTGATTAAAATTATCTTTAGTCCTATTGCTTACATCAGCAATAAAATAAATCCCAGGGGGGTTTAAAAAAATTTTTTTTTTTTAAAAAAAACCCGATTTATTTAATTTTATCTACAGGGTGTCCAAAGTAATGGGAACAGAGCAACACAGAAAATTCCCCTTGGTCTTTAAATTAACGGGGGAATTGCCTTATCCCAAAACCCAAAAAATAAGATACAGGGTGTTAAACTTTTTAAAATTTTTTTTTTTTTTTTCGTAATAATTTCTTTTAAATTTTTTTTAGCGGTACAAAATTGGATTTGGGAAAAAAATTTTTGGGGAAAAAAATTCCAAAAAATTTTCCATACTTTTTAGGCTGGAGAGGGGGCCAGCTGGCCATCACTTGTTTTTTGATGGCATAACTTTTTTTGTTTTGTTTTTAACCCCCTTTTTTAAAAAAAATTATTTTTAAAATTTTTCCCCGGGGGAAAAATATTTTAAAAATTTAGGTCTTTAAAAGCAACTGTTTTCGGGGGAAAAAAATTCATTTTAAAGAACCCCGCAATTTTTTTTCCTTTAAAAATTTTTTGGGCCCAAATTTTTTTTCTTTGAAAAAAATAGTTTTAAACGCTGACGTTTCCCAGGCACAAAAAACCCAAAACCCCTTTTTAAAAACCCCCCAAAAACAAACCCCCCAAAAATCCCCAAACCCCCCTGACCTTTAAGGGGGGAAAAAGGGTTTTTTTGGGTTTTTTTCCTGTAAAAATTTTGATCAACGTGTTAAAATTTTTAAAAATTTCAAAATTAAAAAAAAATTAAAACCATTTTCCATAGGAAAAAAATTTGGGGGGGTTTTTTAAAAAGCATTTTTTAAAACTTGCTTTCCCCCAACCTAAATGATATATGGGGGGTTTTACGCGGAAAAAAAATTTTAAAAAAAATTTTTTTAAAAAACAGATCCCAAAAAAAAAACTTAAAAAAGTTTTTTCCCCCCCAAAACAAGTGGGGATAGGCCATTGCCCTTACCACGATAAAATTTTAATTTTTGGAACCCCAAAATTTAATTTTTTCCCAAAATTTTTTTTTAAAAAATTTTTTCAAAAAAAAAACCAAAAAATTTAAAAAAGTATCTTAACCTTTTTATTTAACTTTTGGGGGAAGGCAAGTTTACGTTAATTAAAATTTGACCTAAGGAATTGCCGTTCTCTTTGTCCCCTTACTTTGGGACCCCTGTAAAAACGTTTGTTTAATTGTTTTAAAATTTAACCCCCCCCAAAGGTTTAATTTTTCCTTTTATGCTAAAAAAAAAGTAAAAGGTTTTCCCAGAAAGTTTTTATCTTTTTTTTGGGAATGTTTTAACAAAATTTTTTTTTAAAAAAATTAAAAAATTTAAAATTTTTGGGGGGGTTTAAAATTTTTTTCTTTTTTCTAAAAAAAGAGTTTAAAATTTTTTTTAAAAAACTTTTTTAGAGAATTTTTTAGGAAAAGATAGTTTGAAATAGGGGAAAAGGAAAGGCTCTTTCCTAAAAAAAAAGATAATTTTAAAAAAAATTTTAATTTTAAAAAATTCTTTTTTCTGGCAAAACCCAAAAAATTTTTTTTTTTAAATTTAAAAAAAATTTTTTTCCCCAAAAAATTTTAAAAAAGGGTTTTAAAATTTTTTAAAATTTTTAAGGGGGGAAAAGGGTTAACCCCCCTTTTTCCAAAAATTTTTTAAAAAAAGGCCTAAATTTAAAAGGTAAAGTTCTTGAATAACAGGGGGAAATTCCTTAAACACATTTCACCCAAAAAAAAAAAAAAATTTTTTTAAAAAATTATTTTGGGTTTAAAGGGGGGAAGGGAAAATTTTTAAAATTCCCCCTTTTTTTTTAAAAAACAAAAACCCTTTTTTTTAAAACTAAAAAACTTTTAGTATTGAACCCCTCACCGTCAAATGGCTGTGCGTAGCATAAGTTTTATCAGGTCCACTCTGTGACCAACCCCATTTTAATATCAAACCCTTTTTCCTTAATGTAATAGCCATTTTTGGGTTGTTGGTCTATTGGGTTTACCCCCCAATAGAACATTTTTAAAAAATTTTTTTTTCCCAATGGCATTAAAAAAAAAAATTTAAAAATTTTTAAATTTTTTTTTTGTTTTTTTTTACTAAATTTTTCCGATATGGGGGGTCGGGGGTTAGCAAATATAGGTATGGTATTTTTCGGCTAGTATTTTCTTATTAAAAAATCGTTATCATCTTGTTTAAATATTGATAAATACCCATGCTTACTTAATAAATTTTTTTATTTTTAAATTTTCAGCTCATCGTTTTTCTTTTAACCATTTAAAAAAACATTGCTGGTTCGTGACTTTTTGCAAATTAACCCCATAATTAAAAATTTTTTTTTTAATTATAGTGTGTAGACCTTATACTAAATAAATAGCCATAATTAAATACGACGTCGTCGATATTTATTTTTTTTTAATCGGACGTCTAAAAATTCCAAACGTTATTGACCAGCAATTTTAATGCACAACTAAAACAAAAATTTTATTACCTTTTTACGACATTAAAGGACAAAATAAAACAAATGAAATCAAAATGATGATTTTTTTTTATATAGTCACTAAATTAATTAGAGATCGATACGTCAGGGTCTCATATGGCAAACTGATATAAAACCGTGACGTATGGGTGTTGTTCTAACAGCGTTTGATCACTAACAAAATGGTAATCAAAAGTAGGTACAAAACAATTTGGACCTACAATTTTTTTTTTTTTTTTTAAGGTGGGCCCCCCCAAAAAGCCTTGAATAAAAAAAATTAATAAGAAAAAAATTTTGATATAAAATAAGGGGGAAAAAATTTTTTTTTTTTTGCCTTTGATTTTCTTTTTTTATATTTGGTTTGTATTTTTCCTTAGTGCTAACACCGACCACTAAATTGTATTTTTTAAAATTTGGGGCCTTTTTTTTAAATTTTTTTGCTTAATTTAGTGTATATCTAAAAAATATTATTTATAACTTTGTATATTAAAAAAGTCAGTTTAACAAATTAACAGCATTTAAGCTAAGAAAATGCTGACAGAAAAACGTATAAAAATGAAAATGTTTTTTTTTTACTAAATCAAGTTACATATTTGCCTAGCTTAAATAAGAATAAATTTAAACTGTGTCGCTTCAATCTATGTTAACATAATTTATATTTGGTAGCCCTTTTTATTTAAAGAATAGTATACCTATTATAACAAATAAATATATAATTTTTTTAAAAATTTTTTTTTTAAAAAAATATTTTTTTTTTTTATTTTTTTAAAAAATTTTATATTATATATTATATATTATATATTATATATTATATATTATATATTATATTTTTTTTTTATTTTTTTATTTTTATATTATATATTATATATTATATATTATATATTATATATTATATATTATAAAAAAATTTTTTAAAATTTTTAAAAAAAAAAAGTTTTTAAAGGGAAAAGGGGAAATTTTTTTAAAAAATTTTTTTAAAAAAAGGGAAAAATTTTAAAAAAAAAAAATTAAAACGGGGTTTTTTTTTTAAATTTTTTAAAAAAATTTTTAAAAAGGTTTTTTTTTTTTAAAACCTTTTTAAAAAAAAAAAAGGGGGGTTTTTTAAAATTTTTATTTTTAAAAAATTTTTTATAATTTTTTATTTTTTAAAAATTTTTAAAAAACAAAAAAAACCCCCCTTTAAAATTTTAAAAAAAATTTTTTGTGGGGTTTTTTAATTTTTAATTTTAAAAAATTTTTAAATTTAAAAAAAAAAAAAAATTTTCCCTTTTAAATAAAAATTTTTAAAGGTTTTTGTTTTTTTAAAAGGCCCCGGGTTTGTTCAAAACAAATGGGGGAAAAAAAAGGGAAAAAATTTTTTTTTAAAAAAAATTTTTTTTAAAAAATTTTTTCCCAAATTTTTTAAAACCCCCTTTTTTAAATTTTAAAAATTTAATTTTTATTATTATTTTTTTTTCTTTTTTCCAAATTTAAATTTTTAATATAGAAAAAAATTTATTTTTAACCTTTTTTTAAAAATTTTTCCCCCAAAAAATACTTTTTTCAAATTTCCCTTCCCGGTTTTTTTTTTTTAAAAAAAATTAAAATTTTTTTTTCCCAAATTTTTTTAAAAAAAAATAAAAAAAAAATTTTAACCCCACCCCAAAATTAAAAATTTCGTTTTTTAAAAGTTTTAAAAAAAATTTTTGGGGGAAAAGCCCTAATTTTATTGTGTTTAAAAAAATTTTTTTTAGTATAAATTTTCCCCGGGGGAATTTTTTTTGGGGGGTTTTAAAAACCAAAATTTAAAAAATTTTAAAAAAAAAATTAAAATTTTTTTAAAAGGGGAAAAATTTTTAGTTTTGTTTAATTTAAAAAATTTTATTTTTTTTTGAAAATTTAAAGGTTTTTTCCCCCTTTTTTTAAAAAAATTTTTTTAAAAATTAAAATAGAAAGATTTTTTAAATTTTTGGGCTCTTTAAAAAAATTCAAAAAATTTTTAAAAAATTATTTTTTTTTAAAAAATAAAAAGGGGCCAAAAAATTCTTTTTTTAAAATAAATTTTTTAAAGGGAAAAAATTTTAAAGCCAAAAAATATTAATTATTTTTAAAATTTTTTTTTAAAAAATTTTCCCTTTTTGGGCTTTTTTAAAATTAAAAATTTTAACCCAAAAATTTTTCTTAAAAAATTTTTTCCTTTTTTTTTTTTAAATTAAAATTTTTTTTGGGGAAAATTTTAAAATTTTAAACATTTTCGAAAAAAAAACCCCTTTTTTATATCCTTATTTTCAAAAATTTTAAGAAAAACTATAAAAAATTTTGGGGAAAAAAAAAAAATACCTTTTAAATTTTTTTTAAAAACCCCTTTTTAAAATTTTTTTTAAATTTTTTTAAAAATTTTTTGTTTTTTAAAAATCCCCTTTTTCAAAAAAAAATAAAATTTTTTTACCTTTAAAAATTTGATTTTTTTTTAATAAAAAATTAAAAAAAAATTTTTTTAAGGGAAAAACAAAAAATCCCGAAAAAAATTTTTTAAGAAATTTTTTAAAAAAAAAAAATTTTTTTAAGGGAATTTCCCCCCTTTCCCCCTCCCCTTTCCCCAAAAAATTTAAAGGTGTTAAATTTTAAAAACTTTAAAAAATTTGGCGAATGTTCATTGAAGTTTTATTGGGGTTTTTTTTTTGGAGGGGGGCCCCCCAAAAGAAATCACACATATTTAAATCTGGAGAATGTGGCAGCTATTTTACTTTACATTATTTCCTCTTTTAATCCATTGGTTTGGGTATTGCCGGCAAAATCGTGTAGGGCATTATCATACTTAATATAAAGTACCCCTTAAAATAAAAGTAAAAACTTTTCCAAAAAAATTGGTCATTTTATATATACTTCTTGTTTTATTATTACAGTTAATTAATTCTCTTAGGAAATTGTTAGTTTTTTTTTGGCAAAATAGCTCATTTAACAAAAAATATTTAAGAGTTATAGAAGATTTTAAATGGACCGGCTTATTTTAACCAATTGTGACGTTGGCAGTATGATATAAAAGTTTCGATACACCCTGAATATTAACAATTAAAGTAAAAGCACAGTGGGTTTTTTTTTTTAGAAATAAAATTTTTTTTTTTTATTTAATATAAATTTTTAAAGTTTTACTATTCTGTTTGATTTTATTTTATTCCATATTTAAAAAGCATATTTTAAATTTCCTATTTCATAATACTTTGACGATGCTAGTGACAAATACGAAATACTTTATAAAATAATGTAGGTTGAAAAAAAGTTACCAATAAATGCCATATTCTAAAAATATATTTTAATTATCTTGAAAACCTTTTGATTTTGATGGCGTGTATATATACTCAGTTAATTAATAAAATGTAACATTTAGTATTTATTTAGTTTTTAATTTCAAAGTTTAATTACAATGAACAGCGAAGGTGCTTTCTTAAATCAAAGTCCTTTTTGCATAATTTTTATTTGTTTTAAATAAAACCTAAATAAAAATACGAATCCTAAATTTATGCCTCCACAAAAACAAAACTGTTTTTTCAAGGAAAGTTCTATCCTCTTCTACAGGGTGTCTTAAAATAAGTAAACTATATTTTCCGGAAGTATTCCACTGAAATTAAAAAGAAATTCGTACAAAATTTTAATTCAGGAATTTTACATTTTTCCAAGGTTGGGGTGATTTAGAAATTATCCGGATATTTTTTAACTTCATAATATTTACTTTTTATGTAGTTGCATTTGAAGTCCGGGATTCCCAAAATCCTGGAATCCCGGCTTGTTTTAGTCTCAAAAATCTTGAGATTTGGGTACGGCAATCTTAAAAACCCGAAAATCACAGTTTTTTTTAAAATGATGGAATTTTATGATCTCAGTTATACTCGAGGTTATACTCGTGTACAATAAAATTATTCTTTATGGGCGGTTTTTTAACAATGACACGTCTTAAAATTCTTTACGTATTTAAGAAAGAAATGTCACTTAATGGGCATAGTTTAGTTAAGTTTTAAGAGGTTTCAGTGTTATAAATATGTACTGACAGTACCTCCTATAAGTGTAAAAGCTAAAAAAACGTTTTTTCGGTCACATTGGCAACTAAACTTATATTGCAATTAAGACTTATCTTTAGATACATTTTTCTTCTTCTAATCTGCATAATCTGCATGTATCCTAGATCAGACCCTCTTTAGAATATTCTTCTTATGTCTGGGAAATGGCGTCTTCTGCAACTCTTAGGACTCTGAATTTCCATTTAAAGAAGAGCTGTTCGTCTTATCAATAATTCCACGCTTACAGGAAGGCTGTTTTGCAAACTGGCGGGCTGTAGGGGAATTGTCGCTCTTTCGTAGGTATTTTAATGGTTTCTGCTCTGATGAGTTGGCCAGTGTTATTCCTTCTCTGGTAGCTCCCAATAGGGAAACACGTAGTGCCAATTTTATGCATCCTTTTACAGTTCAACATGAGAGGCCCTGTACTTCCCACTTTGTTTATTCCTTCATCTCCAGGAGTCCAAACAATGGTACCTGCTACCCATAGATGTTTTTTCTCCTCCTTTAATCTTCAAATATTTAAGTCCCGTGTGAATAGACTCCCTCTTACCACGATTAAGTCACTCACAGTACGTTAGTACTAAAGACTTTAGCTTTCGTGAACTGTCCCAATTAACGATCACCGAAAAAAGTGCATTATCTCCTAAAATATTGGTGTCCTTTAAACTAATTCATAAGTGAAAATATTTAATCTCTGTAGTTATTTTTTTTTTGTATAAGTGGCTATTGTTACTATTTAGTTTTAATTTTAGAATACTTAAGGGCGATGTACTTGTTGTAATCTTGCAGCCTATTTTAAAAAGAAAATAAAAATATTAGTATTAATAATCAATACTTGCTGGTATGTAGCCATGTTGGGGCTGAATGTTTTAAGGTCTGTGTGTTATAAGCAAGAGTTTACTCTATTTACACTTTTTGTACACACCTAGTCCTGAAATAAACCTTTGATAAAGCCCTGACGTAAAAGAGGCGTAGGGTAGTGTACACTATTTTAAAATAATAAAAATATATAATTTTATAATTTTATATATATATATATATATATATATATATATATATTATATATATATATATATATATATATATATATATATATATATATATATATATATATATATATATATATATATATATATATATTATATATATAAATTTTTATATATATATATATATATATATATATATATAATATTTAATTATTTTATTAAAATTCGGGGAACCAAAACAAAAAAAAACTTTTTGAAATTTGGCACACGGTCATAAGAGGTGATAAGCTACATTTTAAAAATATTTTGGCAAGTGCAGCGTTGCCAGATCCAACCAAAACCAGTGGCAACATTGTAATTTTAAATAGAACACCCTACTTTTTATTGCATATTCGGATTATATACAAAATTCTAAGTAATTTTTGTTATTATCTTCCTATACCTATATCTTACCGTTTTTAAGAAAATAATCAATTACTATTTTTTAAGAAACATCACCATGTAAAAAGGTTTATTATTTACGTGCCTTATCGAGCTGGATACCATATTTTTTTTTGGGGTTAGACAATGCATGTATTTAAAAGATCTACATGCTATTATAGCAATATATCTTACAGAGTGTCCCAAAAAATTGCATTTTTACCAATATTAAATAATGATTAAAACTCTTTTTTTTTAGATACAACATACTGTTTTTTATCCCATTTTTAAATTGACCAATAATTTACCCACAAAATGTCCATACATGTTTCTATACTCATCTGCCACCGTTTTTAAATACAAGCAAATTTTATTTTTTTTCCTGTTTTTAAATAACATTCACAATAAACCACCGGCTTAATTTACAATTAACCTAGGTAGTTTTTATTTTAAATTGTCCTTACAGCTATTTGACATGGGGGTTTTAAAAAATTTTTTTGGGGGTTTTAAATTTAAATAACCTAAAGAAAAAAAAATTTTTGGTTTTGTATTTAAAAATTTTGGGGGTGGGTATAGAAACATGGGGGGTTTTTTTGTAGGTAAATTATTGGTCTTTTAAAAAAAAAGATAAAATACAGTATTTTTTTAAAAAAAATGAGTTTTAACCTTTTATTTAATATTGGAAAAAAAAAAATTTTTTTTTTGGGACCCCCTTTAATATACTGTTTTTGGCTTTGGGTTTTTAAAAACCAGCTTTTTAACCCCAAAAAAAAAATCCCCCTCGATTAGGCAAAAAAATTTTAAAACCTTTTTGACATGGTAATGTTTTTTAAAAAAAAAATAGTAATTGATTATTTCTCAAAAACGGTAAGATAAAATTTTAAAAAAGATGTTAAAAAAAATTCCAAATTTAAAAAGAATCGGGAATATGCAAAAGTAGGGTGCCCTTTTTTAAAAATTACAATATCGTTTTTGGGTTTTCGGTTGATCTGGCAACCCTGTTTTTGCCAAATATTTTTTAAAAAGAAACCCCCCCTTTCCCCCTTTTAAAAACCGTGCCAAATGTCAAAAAGATCTTTTTTTTGGTTTTTCCCCCGACTTTTTTAAAAGGACATCCCCCCTTTTTTTTTTATATAAAATTATTTAAAAAAATATTTTATATATATATAAAATTTTATATATATATATATATATATATATATATATATATATATAAACCCCGGTAGGTTTTGATTACTAAGTTTGCCTCGAAATTTTTTAAAAAAACCAACCAAAATAATCATACCTACCAGGATTTTTTTCCCTTTTATTTAAGGGGGTCTATGCCCAAAGAATTTCTCCCTTTTTTTTTTTTTTTTATTATATATATATATATATATATATATATATATATATATATATATATATATATATATATATATATATATAAAACAGGTCCTCGATTTGGTCCAAGGACCAAATTGAACCCCGCGGGGTAAATAAGGCTATAGTCGTTATTCTGGAGAACTAGCATCGGCATATCTTTTCTTTGGGAATGACAAAATCCAAAAGAACAACCAACAGCAACTGTTGTTACAAATAATACTTAGCAATGGGAAGACTTTTTATTAATTTTTGTTAAGTGCCTTAACGAAAATGAGCAGATTTTAGGTACATACTAAAACATTTTCAGCTGTTTATAAACCAATTCAAAAAAAGTATTAAGCCCAATATAATATCTAAATTATTTATTTAAAATACTAATTTCTTTATTAGTTTTTTTTTTAAACCCTTTTTAAACTCTTTTAAAAAAGTAGGTAATAAGGTTCCAGAAAGATATTTATCATTGACCATAAGTTAATTTTCGGGAGAAAAAATGATTTTTTTAAAAAAAATTTTAAAAAAATTTAAATCTTAACATTATCAAACTACCTGTAACAGAAAGTGTGTTAATTTTACTACTATTAAACGAAACAAACATTTAAAAAACTATTGTATTTTAAGAAAAATAACTACATTTAATAAAATACCTATTCTTATTTAATAAACTGCTTTATAAATGAAAGGACAAACCCAATAACCGATTCTCACAAAACGATATTTCAATTTAATAATTTGACTATTCAATAAGCAATTAAATTTGACACATATAAAATTTTGGGTATTTCAGATCGTTAATGAGGCCCAAATTTAACTGCTATCTACTGCTGTATATTGTTAATAATAATTGTTATTGCCAGATGAAATGTTCAAATTGCCAAATGGCTTTAATTTTCAATGATGATATTGTGCTTTAAAATGTGTTAATTTTGTATTTAAATTAAAAACAGTAGCAGAATCATTTAAATTTATTTGATTTTTTACAACAATATAACTATAAAAAATCTTGGAATTATGCTAGATAAAAAAGAAAAAAATAGGAAATATTTTTAAACGTGCTTATTGATGTTTATGGTTTTGATATAAAATAGCGTTTTTTGTTGGTATACGTATAGTAATTCGCTGTAATAAAGTATATAAATGATGTCATAAGTTACTTTGTTTATTTTTTTATTAATTTGAATATTTTAATCGATAATCGGATGTATTTAATAAATATCTAACAATTTAAAGTAACTATAGTCTATAATCTAATATTCTCTAATGTACTAATTTTCCTTTCAGCTTTGACGTTGAAAATGGTGCCAGTCCAGGTCGAAGCCCACTGGATGGAAGCGCTTCTCCATCCGCGGGGCTGGTGCTCCAAAATCTCCCACAAAGGAGGGAGAGTTTCCTCTATCGTTCAGACAGCGACTTCGAGATGTCGCCCAAGTCGATGTCCCGGAACTCATCGATCGCCAGCGAAAGGTAAGCAATATGATAAGGATGTATAAAAATGATAAAATACATTTCTGGATACATACGTTGTACAGGGTGGTGCTGTTTTATACGATTTTTAAGGTATTGGGCAAACTATAAGAGAGCAAATCTCGTTCGCACGTTCTTAAGTTTGATTTTCAAAACAACTGCAACAGTAAAAAAAATGCGGCTTACTTGATTCGTTTCGGAGATTTGGGGCGTTTTTCAAATTTTGAGGGTTTAAGTACACCTTTGCATCTCGGTTGTTGGTTAGGATGTTGGTAGAATTTTTCAGTAGCGTTCTTAATTTTTTTTTTATAAATGACGGTTTCAAAGATATAATCAAAAGTTGCCTTTTTTAGTAAATAGGTATATTATTTGTTTTTTAATAAGATTGCCGATTTATTGATACCACACGCTTTATATTTATTTTTAAATATATTAAATATTTTAAAAAAAAATAAGAAAATCCTGATAAGATTTAAATATTGCACACCCTTGTATAAAATCTTCATTGCAATAAATTAATCAATTCCTTATGTAATTACTTTTATAAAAGTAATAAATATTATTTTTAAATTATTAGCTAATTGCTCCTTTTTATTTATGCTATAAAGTACGCATTTTGTTTGGTAAAATGCAAGTAGGCTTAGAAATAGATGATTTTCTCGATATCTAGAGAGAAAGAAGGCAACCAAACATTAATAATTTTTAAAACTGAGGAAAACCTAGTTACCCATGGATCGTTAAAAAATAAATAAACAAATGATAAATAAATAATAAAATAATACTAAATGATAGATAAATAAAAAAAATAAAATAAATGTTTAAAAAAATAATAAAGAATAAAATTTTAGGTTCAGGTCGTTGATGTCTTATTTAATAAATTTTGTTTTTTCATAAATTAGCTATTTCTTTTTAAAAATTATTAAAAATATAAGATATTAATAATAAGGTTATTCTATTTTGAAGCGAATGCTAGTACTGGTCTATAAGTAAAATTCTACACAAACTTACTTTTTACTTTTTTTTCTATCTGTTTCAATAACCGCGATACAAAAGTGTTCTAAAATCGCCCAAATTTAAAAATCACCCTGTACCTCCGAAACGAATCAAGTTAATCGCGACCCCTTCTCAGCCTTGCAGTTGTGTCGAAAATTGAACTTGCGAATGTGGCATCAGATTTGCTCTATCCCTCGTAGTTTTCCCCATATTGTGAAAATCCATCGAAAAAACTCCCCTAGGGAAGTTCTCTAGACACTCTCTTTCGCTTATGACCAGACTTAGGATTGGCCATACCAGATTGACCCACGGATTTTTAATCAACCGATCCGACGCTTCTACCTGTGATACATGCGAGACCACCCCCCAACCCCTTTTTTTGATTCCCTTCCCAAACCCCCATCTTATACAATTATGAACCGAGGCCTCTTAAAGAAAAGCTTTTTTTTCAAAACACCGAAAAAAATGATCTCCTTCCTCAAAGTCATCCCTAAAAGATCATAATATCTAGGTTACATGGGTAGAAAGAAAAAAAATTTTTATTTTAAACGCACAACTACTGTGATATTTTTATTCGTTTGTGTAACAGACCCAATCGCATTCGAACGTGTTTATTTTCCTATCAAAGGTCCATTTTTACCATATGTAACACCACGGACTCATCATTTAGCGACTATTCTCACTATACTGGCAGTTGTCACGGTCACAATCATACCCATATTTACGTATATATTATGTCGTGTTATCGAAATGGCTGAGTTTAGAACGAAAGAGCTTGAATTAACTATGCTTATTTTAGATAAATAAAAAAAGATTTAAAAACTAGGAAGAGATAAATATGTCTTCATTAAATATTGCAGAAATGAAAAAACTAGAATGTGATATCATAAAAAAACATTTTTTTGCATAAAACTGGAGAAAGAGTAAGAAAAAATACATCTCATTTATTTTTTTGTTTCGTTCGTTTTTGTTCGTTCTTTGTTAATTTTAATCACTTCACATTATGGTACTACTTCGACTTTAGGACTTCGTATTATATTTTAAGATTTAAAAAATATCCTCGTTGTTGGAACTCTTTAACGTAAAGCTTGCAATAACATTCAAATGTGATGCTAACTCTAACCCTGTACAGAAATTTTGTTTTATTACTACCATGTTTACAGGTAATATTAGATATTATATAGGTATATTGTTGTTTTCCGTTTTGTTTGTTAGCTGCGTTGGTGTTGTAATAATATACTAATTCCATTTGTAAATATAATTATTGGGCTGTTTGGTAATTTAACATACACCAAGAACATACCATCATTTTTTTTAAGTAAATATTCTACCAAGCGTTTGTTTGGGAAGACAGGATCATTAAAAACTATATTCCAAAAATCACTTATTCCACTGTGCTGGAAAAATGAATTATTAAGTGCATTTTTTAGGATAAAATAAAAGTGCCTTTGATTTTCTTCTAACCCTCGCCATTTTTTAAAGGAAAAATAATAACTAAGTTTAGGTAGCTATCTAAATAAATGTCACCTTTTTACATATTTTTTGTTAGTTTTATTTGTACACTTATTGTACAATACATAATAATTTCATGTATCTAAATACCTAGTCCTCTTAAATCAATGTGTAACCGTTTAAAAAATATCAATACCATCAATCAACCTAGCTCCATCTACCGACCGACGTATTTCTGATTTAAATTTACACAAAATATTAAAGAAATAAAATCAATTAAACAAAAATATACCGCAAAAGCTCAGAGTGGATAAAAATAACGACTCTTTCAATAAAGTCATTAAAAAGTAGAAGATTGATATGACTTCTTATTTTTTAAAGGTAAATCTTTTTTTAGCCTCTAAAAATGCTATAAAGGATTTCCCTAAATTTTTTAAAAGGTTATACTTTATTAGGTACTGAAAATCAGAACATAAACTAAAGAAACCTTGCAATTTTTCCCGTTTTCACTGCCAAAAAACGTTTTTCTGTCTAATTAAAAAGTAAAGATTTGTGTACGAAATAAATCCGAAGAAATCATCTTGCCGGATAACGTCTCATAGGTTTTTCATTTATTCTTATTAATCTGGGAAAAGTTCTTATTGCTTTTTAAAATTTAATACGTTTTTTTTGTCCCAATAATTACCATTAACCCTATTTTTAAATTTCTCTAAAATGTTAATTTGGCTTCTACAACGGCATTTTAATAAATTGTGATATAATTTCCCAACCGTTGGGTATACGGATTTTAATATTATCTTGCAAATTGTGATATTGGATGATTTTATTACCTGAATTAAGAAATGTTTTTTAATTTGGTTTTTGAGAGAAACTGTTCTGGAAACATCTCCTTTTACCACTTAAAAAAATCCAAATATTTCGTTTTTAAGCTTCTCTAAATCTAGATTTTGTATTTAGGCCCTCCACTTAGTAATATCCTATTGGACGACAGCACAGTGGTAACATCCCTGTAACGTTAAATATATGTTTTTTGCGACATTAACTTTTATTTTTTTAATCCCCATAAACCTCAATATGCAGTATTCTTATTTTATTTAAAAATAGGTTAAAAGACATATGCATTTTTATGGTTTAACTGTAACAATTTTTTTAAATTTAATTTCTTTTGTCTCTGTCCGCCTTTTTTTAACGAAATTATATTTACATTTTCTAAATATATTTTGCAGATTCAAGGAGACTGAAAACATATTGGACAGATCGTATGTACTTTTTGAATTTTTGAAAGTGCAATTTTTTTTTATTTTGATTTTATCACCTTAGTAGAATATTTTGAAATTTTATATCCTTGCCTGTTTGCATGTTATTTTGTTTGTAGTGTAGTTAAAGGCTTTTTTTGACAATAATATAGATATTGGTAGAGCCCCAGTTATAAACATATATAAAAATTGGAACAAGGAGCAAAAGAGCATGTCGATGTTATCAAAAAAATATTGCTAAAGGAAAGAAATACGGAAAAACCACTCATATATCAATTTTTAGACATAGATTTACATTCCTTTGTGACTTAAAACAAACACAAATCAAATTTGCCATTTTTTAAGATAATTTCGAGTATTTTTAACATAAAAAAATCCTTTCCAAATTAAATTGTATATTCGTTACCTTCACCATTTTGTCAACAAATCATTTACACCGTAGTCTGTGATATGGACGAAAACCTTATGAAATTGGCCGGCTTAAAATTAAAAAATCACGAATATTAAATGTGTGATCTTATCTTATTAATTTGTTTTAACTAAATTTGGCTACGAAGTTTGTGTGAAGTGTTTTATGAAATATTTTATACATTAAAATAGAGGCAAGTTCACCTTACTGTCAAGAACTCGTTTAAAAATAAAGATGTATTTAATAATGTTTTTACAAATAATCTTTCTTATAATAGTGGCGCTTTTTTCACATAGGCTAGATTTTTCTACAAATTAAAGCTTAATGTTAATATTTTAAAAAATGCTAGCTTACTTCTTTAAAATGATTCTTCCTAATATAATGAGGCCAATTTATATCATTATCATTCAAAAATATGAAAGTCTGAGAAAAAGAACTAATATTAATGTTGTAAATGAGCTTTGATGTAGTCGAGGCATGAATCTATAATACAACTTAATCAATATTTTTGTATATAAAAGACCTTTTTATTGCTTTAAAACTTAGCACATAAGCGCATTCGCCATCATGTGGAGAAAGTAAATGCTTTAAGCAACTGCGATAGTATTTAACTGCATGCATGTTTTGTTTGTTTTTTTTTTCATAATTTAGCAAAACAACCATTAATTATTATGTTATAAATATGAATATTTTAAAATATTATAAGCAGATATTAAGGTAAGTTAAAGAAATATGTAACAAGGTTATTTATTTTACCTTCACCATTGTGTCAAGATGCAAACGCCTTTGAAGAATATTGTGAAAATCGATACGACATCTTTTAAAGAACACTATAATTGTTTTATCGACATTTTAAAGAGGTGTTCCTACGTAATGGTCCTACAAAGTATTAAAAATATAAAGGAGATTTCTAGAGGATATCACATAAGGATATAGAATAATTTTATAATTTGTTTTTACTCGTATATGCACAAATTTAGTGCAACCTTAAAACTTGAAATTTAGCAAAAGAATAACTAGGATTTTTTTATATTTGCCTTAACCTAACCAAAAACTATATATTTCATAAAACAATACTATAATTATTATTCTTTTTAAAGACAATACTAAACAGTGATTTGCATTTTAAAACTATTTTTTTAAATTTCAGAATAGTTTAAGAAATATACATGAGGTTTCAAAAAACATAGGAAGTCGTTTAATGGGAGCTTCTTTGGCCAAAAATTACACAAAAATGTTATATAGACACAGCTCCAAAAGGGTAGCCTTTTTAAATACAGGTTGTCCAGAAAATTAAATCTTTTTATTTTTTAATCAAGTTTTTTGATTTAAATAAAACTTAGCTTTAGAAACCTACAAAAAAACTTTTTTGATGA
>JAHBCN010004112.1:0-67490 GCA_019359885.1 Listronotus oregonensis | reverse complement strand
ATTCATGCATTTCCTTCCTCCAAACTTCAACTACCGGACGAACGTCTTGACCATTATTATAATTGGAGGGTTGAACAACAGCAATAAATCGCTTCTTAAAGCTCTCGTAGCCATGGCAACTCTCTAAGGCTTTTGAATTCAAGTTCAAGAGGGCATTATTTCGAATGCGACATTGCCAGGTTAAACATGGGATATTATCGATACTCAGAGTTGTAACAAAGAATAAAATATTTTTTTTTTTGAACTTTATGTAATAGAAAAACTTGGGCACTGTTTAGTTTTTGTGTTCTTTAATGAAAGGTGTCGTTTTCTGGTGTAGATTTTAAATACTAACTAAGAAAGAGTCAAAATTATTATTTTCAGGCAGTCTATGGATAAGAAGAAACAGGTTTTAAAGCTACAGGTTGTAAGTCTTACAAGTTTAGACACTTGACACTCCACACAGGTGTATGAAAATCAGGATAAAAACTTATTTTTAGTCCAGGAAATGAAGCTCAAAAAAATGGTAACCTTGCAATTTTTTCGTCCTGCATCGATTTGCATAAAAATTTGGAATTAGGCTCATCTTACCCTCTACTTCAAATTCTATATCATGCCG
Source organism: Listronotus oregonensis (assembly GCA_019359885.1). Taxonomy (NCBI): domain Eukaryota; kingdom Metazoa; phylum Arthropoda; class Insecta; order Coleoptera; family Curculionidae; genus Listronotus; species Listronotus oregonensis. The sequence continues at coordinate 66,892 of JAHBCN010004112.1, read as the reverse complement.
ATGGGCGCTGCTTGTTTTTTAAGGGTGAAAACTACCCCTTATTGTCAAAACTTATAAAATAACATTTTAAACTCTAAGATGGGTAATACTTGGTTTGGATTAGTTGAATAATAATTGTTCAACCCTTAAAAATTAACCCTTGTTAGAGCTTAAAGAAAAAAAATATTTACCCTAAAAAATTATTTATTTATCCTAGTGAAAATTTCAGAATGCTGTTGCTTCAAATATGTACTAAATTCATGTTGCAACTTTTTAAGCCTTATAAATTAACTCCTAATATAGCTTAATTAAAAAACAAAATTACCCAAAAGAAAATAATAGCTTGAAAGAGTTATTCATTAAAAATGTTACTGCCTGAAATATTAACAATTCCATTATTTTGCAAATTTCCAATTCTTTTAACAACATTGCAATTTTACAAACTAATTTAATAGATATAAATAGGAAAAAAAGTAGAATTAAATACAAAAAATTATTATACTTACCTGAAAATACTACATTTTCAACTGTGTATAAAATACAGTAAATATGACATTTTCAGAACAGCGCACGGATTTTTTTTCCCAATCCCTCTTTCCGTGTGCTTATACAAAAATCCATCCATGGAAACTGTTCATAACAACGATTTATTTATTAATGACATATTTTATTTTCTGTCAGTGAAATTTATGTCATTTTCAAAAAATTAATTCAGACTTGGAAAAAAATCCGGATATTCCCGATATTATATTACAACAAGCGGCAAAAGTGAGTGCAGATTTATTACCAGTGAAATACAGGTTGAGATATGAACATGAATATCCCATTTTTACTGAATGGCGGACTCAGAAAAGAATCAAAATTGTGAGTGACGATATTCTCTTAGTTTATTTTTCTGAAAAAGCCAAATCTATCAAGTCATCCACCTTATGGAGTCGATTCTCCATGTTAAAGAGTTGTTTGGCAATAAAAGAAAATACTCACAACCAATATCCAAAAACTATCGCTTTTGAAACGACAAGCTGTAGGATATGTACAAAGAAATCCAAGGTTCTTACATCAGAACAAGTAAATGTGAAGCTTCAGAAGGACAATATCTACTAGCAAAAGTAATTTTAATGTTTGGCATCTTCGGCGCATGCCGCAGAGGTGATTTAATACGTTTGAGTTTAGACGATGTGAAAAATAATGGGCGTTTGCTTGTCGTGTTCTTACGAGATGGAAAAACTCACAGGTCAAAAAGTTTTACCATTACCAATAAAAATTGTAAATTCAAACCCTGTATACTTTACCGTTAATACGCAGATCTCCGCCCTAAAAATATGGAGAGTAGATTATTTGTTACATACCGAAACCAAAGATGTTAGGCTCAACATTTTGGGTGCCATACTATCAGTGGTATTCCAAAACTTGTTGCAAAATACTTAAAACTAAAAAATCACGAAGAATATACCGGACATGGGCTAAGGCGTTCTTCGGCTACCATGTTGGTAGAAAGCGGCGGTGATTTGCTCACTTTGAAAAGACACGGAGGATAGCTTTTGTCCAATGTAGTAGAAGGATATATAAGGGAGTCCATACAAATAAAAATTGAAGAATCCTAAAGATTGTTTAGGCCTTGTAACTTGAAAACTACAAAATCTGTAAGAGTCAATCAAGAAAACCAAAGCATACACGAACACTCCGCTTCAACATCTTTAGTTCAACAAAAAGAAATACAAAAGGGATTGAGCTTCAAAAATAATACGAATTGTACAATAAATATAACCATTATTCATAACGGTTCCGTCCAAAATTAATTATCTTAGATTTAATTAAAAACATTTTTTGCGATGTTTTTTGTTTATGTTGTTTTAGGTACTTAAGTATAATAAAAAATATCGTTCATTACACGTCCAGAAATGGATTTTTCCGATCTTGCATGACTTCCTGTGAATTAGTCACGCGCGCACGGAAAAATCGTCATTTCCGTACTGGTAATGAAATATACTATTGCACAAAAATAAACTGCATATTTACGTACATAGAAAAAAATAAAATTTATACAGACACGAATAAAAATGTGTTTTTTAAATGTCTCCGAATGTGTAGCGCACGAAGACTGCGAAGTATACCGGTTATGTAGATTATTATGCTCCGGAGTGGCCTATTCGTATTTTTCAAAAAAAAAAAAATCGATTGGTTTTTTAAACACAGCTCCTTTATTTTTAATAAAAGAGAGTTTTTTAAAAATGATTTTGTAGGGTTTTTCAAAAGCTACAAAGCTATATGAATTGAATCCTTTAAATCCCTTAGTTTTGAAATGGGGTAAGTTTAAAGGGCTAGAATAAGATGGTGCTTGTTCGTAAATTGGGGCTTTGAACGGCCAATATCTCGCCAAATATTTATTGTACAGAAAATCTATGCAGAGAAAAATCTTTGTAATCAAAAAGCTACAATTTGGTACTCTAGCCTTTTTTTCGTATCTCCAGTGGTTGTTTTACGAGAATATAACTATGTCGCGTCGAAATCATTTGTCATTAAATGCAAAACAGGTTGTAAAAAATGTGTATGAAACTTTAATCAGTAAAGATCTAATTAAACAAGAAGCTTTAAAGAAGCCTGTCTACTTACAAAAACTCCAATATCATCGATAAGGATATTATTATTAATGAAGAATGGAACAAAAGATTTTCAATCTCACCGTATAGACAATAGTGATCAGGCCTAATAAGAAGGAAAATATATTGTCTTTATAAAAGCGGAGTTATTCCTACCTTGGATAAACTAGAAAAGAATCTAGACGAAGACGAAACCAATATAAATATTAGCCGTGCCACCCTCCTTAGAGTTGTGTGTAAAATGGGATTTAAATACCGCAAAATAGACATAAGACAAGTAGTAATGGAATCGCACAGATTACGCACTTGGAGATTTAATTACCTTCAAGAAATTAAAAGATATAGGTTAGAGAACAAATCCATAATTTACCTTGATGAAACATGGTTCGATACACACGACACAGTATCCAAAGGATGGGTTAATTCCAGTCAAAACTGTCAGACGAAAGCACCTTCAAATAAAGGAAAACGCATTACCATAATACACGCTGGTTCAGAAGACGAATTTGTCCCAAACTGCTTGCTGTTGTCTGCAAAGAATATTAAGGATTGTAGCATGGATTATCATGAGGATACAAGTACAGAACTTTTTAAAAACTGGTTTCAAAATTATCTTTTAAAAAATATTCCAAACAACAGTGGAATTGGATAACGCAAGCTACCACAGCCGTCTGCTACACAAAGCACCAGCTTTATCAAGTTCAAAAACTGAAATCCAGGAATATTTGTTAGAAAATTATATTTATTTTGAATTCAGTTACAAATAAACGCAACTTTTGGAAGTCCTAAATTCATATGCAATTAAAAAACAATATGTATGTGATAATTTGGCTGAACATGCTGGGCATTCTGTCTTACGGCTTCCTCCGTATCACTGTATGTTTAACCCATAGAGCATTTGTGGAACCAAGTAAAATCAAAGATCAGAGCAGAAAATGTTACACCTACTTTAAGTCCCAGTGTTATAAATTTGATTAAAAAAAATGTAATTACTAACATACCCCTTGAGAGCTGGAAAAATTCAGTACAGCACATTATAAGAATTGAGGACTCATTTTTATAATGTGCTGCATTTCTTCACATTTCTATTCAAAACAACATAAATCCTATCGTAATTAATCTTAATGTTGACTCTGATAGTAAAACAGAATTAGATTTAGATACTTAGATTAAAAATGTAATTATGTATAGATAATGCAGTTATAAATTTATTAAAACTTTGCATATATTTAATTTCTTAATGTAATTTTAAGACTATACTTACCTAAATAAACAATTAATTATAAATCTTTATATTATTAAAGTCCGTCCCTAATGTTCTGTCCTTTAATACCTACCGATCCGCAGTTTTATTGCTGTCGGCAGGTATAATCCATAAATGAAGGCAAGAGCTAACACGGTATACTTTGAGACAGACTATACTATTTTTGCGATAATGATTTCATAGCTGAAGACATTGTAAGTAATAATTTGTTTGGATCTTAAGGGTTAATTTTTTCTTCGTATATTCTTCAATGTTTTTATCTTAGTTTCACAAATAATTATCGGCAACATTGCACCTTAGTCAGTTGTTATCCATTTTCGAACTGAAAAGCAGACAAAAGGGAAATATCGGACGTTGGAGACTGACTAATTGAGGTAAAATGTTGAAAAGGGAAAATTGGGATCCGAAAGGGCCAAAATGAGTTCGGTCTTATTAGAACCGGCTATCCGTCGCTGTCGGTAGGGTAACTTATTAATCGTATTAGCTGTTACGATTGGTTGTTGCTAAGATTTCAAGCACTAATGAAACAAAAGGCATAAGGCTTGATTATTAGTTTTACAACTATTAATTAATCTTAAGATAGGGTAGCCTTTATAAAATGTCCTTCAAGTCTTGTAGTAGATGGGAGTTTATACATGTTTTTGGGGTTTGTAGAGAAAGGAAAGGCCTATGGAGGTAGCAGGTTGTTTAGTTTAGAGAATCAAGAGATAAGGGAGAAAAGTTATAGGACCAAGTTTAAAGACAAACATTTAAAGTTAAAGAAAAGAGTAGCCAACATTGAAAAATCATATCTTGATTACTACAAATCCTAAATAGTTTTAGCAAAAACCATTTCAAAGAACATAATAACAGTTTTTTTTTTCTGTTAAGTATGGCCTATACATTAATTTACGTAAAAAAAGTTATGGGTTAAAATTTAAAAATAAAAAGGATTGCATTTTTTTTTGCTTCGTTTGATAAATTTCGGTTTAATTTTATTTTTGCCTTAAATATGTATTATTTTGATAAAAAATTTAATTTTAAAAAGCTTTTTTGTTAACGTTTGTTTACAAAAAGTGCATAGAATTTAGGTTAAAAGTGAGCAAATTTACCCCTATCGTAAAAATGCAATTGAACGTATTAAACAATAAAATTCGATTGTAGTTCCTTTCTTTACTACACACTCAATAGCCTATAGGACTAAGTTTATAAATCAAAATTTTACTATTAGTATTATCGTTCATTTTAAGGTTTTAAGAGAATGGGGTGTATAAAATGCTTTTAACTGATTTTAATTTTGCCATTCCCCAATTTATGCAAAAAATCAACATAATTTAGTTTTTTATGGCGCGTAAATTCCTTTGTGGAATTATTGAGCTGTATCTTTTAGTGCTTTTTATTGATTACAAACAAGTTATAATGACTTATGAATATAAAAAAGTTACTGGCAACAAGCTCTTCTCCCGTTTTTCCTACTAAGCAGCATTTTTGTTATAAAACTGCAAAGGATTTGAGGCTTTAAAAAGAGGTTAATCAATAGAAATCGGGCTAAAGAATAATGGGGAAACTAACCCTTCCTCCAGGGTAACAGGTACCTAAGGACGCCCCTGGAAATCGTTTTGTAGGCTTTTAAAACTAGGGTTTTAAAAAATTTTTTAATTTATGATGGTTACTGGGATAAGTCTTCTTAAAATTATTAACCATTAAATCACAATTTGGCTTATTTAGTTTGCCAGGACGGACAGCTCTGACAAATAATAGAATTTTTTATGATAAAAGGCCCTCAATTAGAAAAGCTTTAAAAAAAAAAAGATATTCGGATTGAATCGATAGAATCAACTGTTTGAGAAATAAAATATCATGGTCAATTTTTTAAATTTAGGGTGTTTTCTAATTATACGCTTTGGGAAAAATTTTGAGTCCATTTTAAAGAAACTCTAAAAACGTTTTAAAACTTTAGATAAGGTGTAAGATTTTCAAAATAAATCATTTATTATTAATATCTTAATACCCTTTAAATATTTTAATAAAATTTGGCGAAAAATGTATGTATAAGAAGATTTTTTAGTGTACTAATTTTTTAATTTCCCCACCAGTGGCGTTCGTACAGAATTTGACCTGCTATTTTTGAAAAATAAATAAAAAGTGGTACACTTAAAAATGCTTCTTTATACATAAAACATATTTTGCCAAATTTCATTAAAAATCTAAAGTGGTATTACAGATATTAATAATAAATATTTTTTTTTAAAAAATTACCACCCGTATTACAAAAATTAAGACGTTTAGACATACATTCATTGAAGTTTTTTCTTAAAATAAACCCAAAATTGCCTTTTTAAATATTGACGTACAATTAGAAAAACCCTATAAAAACAGTTTTTATGATGTCAATCAAAATACCTTTTTTAGTTTAAGGTTAAATATCCAAAAATATTATTGTTAAGCCCTTTATCAACAGGGTGTTAAAAATTTATTTTTTGTCAAAGATCCGCCTTTGGCAAAAAATCTAAATATGATTTATTGGGTTCATTTTAAAAAGACTTATCTAGTAACCATCATATTAAAAAAAAAATAAACTAGGTACGCCTAGTTTTTTAAAAATTATTTATTACAAAATTTTTCCCCGGGGTCGTCCGTTATGTACCTGTATCTCCGTAGGGAAGGCTCGTAGGAAAAAAGTTTATAGGAACTTGTCATAATATTTTTGGATTTTCTTTTAGGTTCCGAAAGATTGCCCAAATATTCTGGGACACCCTGTATATTTGACCGAACAGATATTTTTCTTGTCGCTTGCAGGTTTAATACTACCAAAAAAGTTTTCAGAATTTTCTGACCAACTAAGGAAAAACGAATTTTTTTAAGTTAAATATATATAATTTACCGAAAACAATTTTCCATTGTATAAAATTTTTCTAAAAACGCATTTATTATTTTGTCCTAATTTTGGTAATAAGTTCTGAATTTAAGGTAATTTAAGGGTAGTTTCTTAAGACTAAAATTAAGGTTAAAATTATATTTATATCATACATACTGTTTAAATTGATGTTTCTAAATCTTGCGACTAAAACTAGCACTAATACTAAATTTAGATTTATAAACTCAGCCTTATAGAGGACAATTTAATTACATTTTGTATACATCAAAAAGTCATGTTGACATCCATGCGCCGACCTAATAATGCCTCTTTCTGGTGAAGTCCATTATTTTTTCAGCGAAGCGACGAGTATCATTCCCTTTTTCATTCTGCTTGCTTTGACCGAATTAACAATGAAATTGAAACTCTAAAAAATCGATTACATGAAACACACCGTTTTGTTGATTTATTTGGATCTCGCTTCTGGAGTCAGGAGCAATTAGTAAAGTTAATTAAATTCAGTCAAAAAAATATCTTATTTTATTTAAAAAAAAAGCTCTACAAGATGAAGTTAAGTAAAAAAAAGTACAAAATAATTGTCAGTTTATTAATAGTAAGGGAAAAATAAATAAAATGTTTGCTTAGAACTATAGGGATGCCGGCACCCTAGACTATATGGCCAAAAATCACTAGACTGCCGGCACCGGTTCATGAGTTTTATTAATGGTCTGCCGGAGCCCGTATCCGAGATTAAAAGATTTGAAACCACCGCGGGCAGCGAAGTCACTTCCTATGGTTTAATTTAACGCTTTTAAGACACAGCCATGTTCGCTGTCGCGAAAAATGTTTGCCAGTTTCTATCATCTAAATATGAGCGCCAGAACCGACCATAACAAAAACCAATTTAATCTTGTGGGCGTTAGTTTCGCAAATGACCTTAAATTGCATGAACAGATTTCACTGAAAGCCACAATAGTAGCATGGTTAAGTATAGTTAGTGATTTTGGTAATTGTTTAGATGTGTGGCTTCACCTATTTTAATCATAAAAAATCTAAAAATATCTTAGTTTTTATAACTATTTACAAAAAGTAAAATTTTAAAGTAAGATATTTGACAACGTCAATGAGTTTTAAAAAATATCACTTTAAATGTCAAAATTAGAAAAAGTTAAAAATAATCTTATTATATTTAAAATTGGGAAAAATATTGTGTGAGGCGTTCGAAAACACTATTTTTTATAACTCAAATTCTTCTGCGGAACTCGCTTCGTTCGTTCTTCAGAAATATGCTCGTTACAAAAAATAGTATTTTTCCCAACTGATTCCACAAATATCTTTTTTATTATTATTTTGTTTTATTTTACGGCGTATTTACAAATATTTTAAATAAAATTAAATATATATATATTTATATATATATATATATATATATATATATATATATATATATATATATATATATATATATATATATATATATATATATATATATATATATATATATATATTCTGAGTTTTCTTTTTTCTTGGGATTTTTGGTTCAACAACAATCAAAACTTTTTTAGTTCCATTTTAAAAAAAGTTTTATTTCAGACGTTTCGGCTGATTTCAGCCTTTATCAATAATTTTTCTATCTAAAACAATTATACAACAAAACTTTGATGTTCAGAGTATATGTTAACAATGTACAATTTTTATAAAATGTTTTAAATTTTTTATCGACTTGCCCAAAAAGGTTATTCCAGATATAATTGTAACATTTTATTCACTTCCGGTAAAAATTTTTATTAACTAACTTAAAATTACATAGTTAAAAACAGTTTTTGCTTAACGAAGTCTTGGATAGAATTAAGACAAAACAAACACTTTGTCGCTTTAATATATTTTCAAGAGGTGGCGGGTGACTTATTAAAAACAAAACGCATCAGCCAACGATTATGAATTTTTAGAACTGTTATATAAATTAATGTTTTATTTAAAAGGGATGTTGCTTATATTAAATACTAAAATTAGTTTTTTAACTACTTTTATTACATTTCCAATGGTCATTTTTTTGGTGCTGATTTTTAATATTTGGCTATTTTTTTATGTTTTTCTAAAACAAAAACAAAAAGATCGATATATCAAAATATTTTGTCCACAAATTTGTATTTTGTCAAATTCTAGTCTTTGAGTTCGTTGGTTAACAGTTCTAAACTTCATAATCGTTGGCTGATGCGTTTTGTTTATAATAAGTCACCCGCCACCTCTTGAAAATATATTAAAGCGACAAAGTGTTTGTTTTGTCTTAATTCTATCCAAGACTTCGTTAAGCAAAAACTGTTTTTAACCATGTAATTTTAAGTTAGTTAATAAAAATTTTTACCTGTGAAGTGAATAAAATGTTGCAATTATATCTGGAATAACCTTTTTGGGTAAGTCGATAAAAAATTTAAAACATTTTTATAAAAATTTTACTTGAACAATACTCTGAACTCAAAGTTTTAGTTTTTATTTTTTAGAAAAAAATCATTGATAAAAAATAAACCGAAACTTTGAAATAAAACTTTTAACATGGAACTAAATATTTTTGATTTTTGTTGAAAAAATCCCAAAGAAAAACTCAGAATATATTCAAAAAGGTTCAAGAAAATAAATTATCAAGTATAAATATATATATATATATATATATATATATATATATATATATATATATATATATATATATATATATATATATATATATATATATATATATATATATATATATATATATATATATATATATATATATATATATATATATATATAAAATATATATATATATATATATATATATATATAAAATATATATATATATATATATATATATATATATTATATATATATATATATATATATATATATATATATGATATATAATATATTATTTTAATTAATTATTTCTTTTGATAACTTTTAAATAAAAATGGTTTATATTTTACGTGTAAAGAAAAATTTTCACTATCTTTTTCAAAATTTTAAATTTTTTTAAATATTTCAAATATTTAAAAAAATCCTAATTGACAAATTAACATTTTTTTAATCATTCTGTTTTGATAACCTTTAAAAATAAAAATTTATGACAACTTAAAAAAAATACTTATGTTGATTTTACATCCCAAAGTGGAGCCACACATCCAAACAATCACCCTGACTTTTTTGGTTCAGTAGAATAAATTTTAGTTTATTTGTTTTAACTTGCATCATTTACCCCGTTCGGTAAATCCTCTCTAAGCGGTCCAAGGCCTCTAGTTTGTGACAGACACGTGACAAGTACTTTACATAATGCCGACATGTCACGTGGTTTTCAAAAACCAGAGGCCTCAGACCGCTCCGAGGGATTACCGAACCTAGTAATTCTCAATTTAATTTGGCTGCAGTGTAGTTTTATCCGATACTACTAGCACCACCATACAATAGTAATTAGTAGCTTTAAACAACGTCTAAACATAATTAAGTAAAGTTTCCTACCGAATAGAATACTTAACCTAACGCATTGTAGGTTGCCTATAGCTAATTCCTGCTGGTTTTAATATTTTAAAAATAAACCAGGCGGCAATTGAAATGAATAGCGCGTATACTTTTTTACGTAGGGTTTGTTATAACTTATAGGTAAATGATATACATTTATATTTCCTAACTTACGGGTTAATATAATAAAGTACAGTTTTTAATTATTAGACCTTTTTAATATAAAAACAGTATTTTCTAAAAAATTATTAAATAAGTAGAGAAGAACAACATAAATAATTTAAAAAAAAATGGAATAAACACCTTCAAAATAATAAACCATACCAAGCTTCGAGCATATACCATAGAGGCAGCCTTGCGGCTCCGTCGTGCAAAAAAGCGTGCGAGAGAAGAGCCATAATACTAGTTAAATTTCGCTTCACGTGCCAAATTTGTCGGCAAAGAAGTGTATATCCCGTTCTGCATGCTAATTGATGGGCGGGGTACATACCCTTCCTCGCCGACCAGTCAGGCACATGGAGCGAGAGAAAAAGATTAAAAGACATTATAAAATTATTTTCTATATTTAATTTGGTATTAAAAAAACTTCTATTAAAAATACGTACAGAATAAAATAATAAACCGTACCCCCTTACCTTAGTAATTATATATATATATATATATATATATATATATATATATATATATATATATATATATATATATATATATATATATATATATATATATATATATATATATATATATATATATATATATATATATATATATATATATATATATATATATATATATATATATATATATATAAATATATATATATATATATATATATATATATATATATATATATATATATATATATATATATATATAAATATATTATATATATATATATATATATATATATATATATATATATATATATATATATATATACATATATATTATAAAATTAAAAAAATACGAAATTAAATAAAAGTGAGTTAATCGTCTAAAATCGAATTTCCTAAAGCGAAAAGAGTAGACATTTTTTATGCAAAAAAGCTTTTAGTTAGTCAGCAGGTAACCGCCTAGAAAATGGTTCGATGCCCATTTACGCTTGCTGAGCTTTTACGAATTAGTTATCCTGCTGGCGAAGTTTTTAATAAATGTAAAAGAGCAATCTAAACCGGGTATAAGGATATTAAAGCTGTTTGCCTGATAGTATAACCATCTGATTAACTAAATTACTTTAAGGTAGCAACTTTTTAGCCTATAGACACTTTTGGTTTAGCTCACATAACTAAATAAAATAGCAAATCATTATTTTACTTCATTTAAAGTAGAGACATTTTAGATTTGAAAAATACAAAATGAAATTAAAGTGTCTTGATCGTGAAAATCGAATTCCCTAAAGTGAGAGCAAGTAAAAATTTTAAATGCCAAACACTGTTAGTAAGTCAGCAGGTAGGTGCCTAGAAAATGATTTTATGCCCAGTTAGTCCTGCTGTGCTTTTACGAATTAGTTATCCTGCTGGCTAACTTTTCAGTAAATGTGAAATAGTAGTCTGAATCGCGTATGAGAATATTAAAGCTGTTTGCCTGATAGTTTAACCATTTAATTAAGTAGTTTACTTTAGGGCAGCAACTTTTTACCCTATAGATAATTTTTATATAGCTTAAATAACTTAATTAAATAGAAAAGTATTATTCTACTTAATAAAAAGTAAAACCATCCTAGATTTGAAAAATACAAATTATAATAAAAGTAAGTTAATCGTCAAAAATCAAATTTTCTAGAGCAAGAGCAAGTAAAAATTTTATGTGCAAAAAAGCTTCTAATTAGCCAGCAGGTAACCGCCAGAAAATGGTTCGATGCCCATTTAATCCTGCTGTGCATTTACGAATAAGTTATCCTACTGGTTAAATTTTCAGTAAATGTGAGTAGCAATCTGAATCGGGTATATTAAAGCTTTTTCCTGATAGTTTAACCATTAATTAATAGTTTACTTTGGGCAACAACTTTTACCCTTTAGAACTTTTTATTTAGCTTAAATAACTTAATTAAATAGAAATTTTTAAATTTTACTTTTTTAAGTAAAACATCCTAGATTTGAAAAAAACAAAATTTTAATAAAAGTAAGTTTAAACGTCAAAAATCAATTTCTAGAGCAAGAGCAAGTAAAAATTTATGTCAAAAAAGCTTTTAGTCAGCCAGCAGGTAACCGCCTAGAAAATGATTTGATGCCCATTTAGTCCTGCTGTGCATTTTCGAATTAGTTATCCTGCTGGTTAAATTTTCAGTAAATGTGAGTAGCAATCTGAATCGGGTATATTAAAGCTGTTTGCCTGATAGTTTAACCATTTAATTAAGTAGTTTACTTTAGGGCAGCAACTTTTTACCCTTTAGAAAGTTTTTATATAGCTTAAATAACTTAATTAAATAGAAAAATTTTTATTCTACTTTATAAAAAGTAGAACCATCCTAGATTTGAAAAATACAAATTATAATAAAAGTAAGTTAATCGTCAAAAATCAAATTTTCCTAGAGCAAGAGCAAGTAAAAATTTTATGTGCAAAAAAGCTTTAATTAGGCAGCAGGTAACCGCCAGAAAATGGTTTCGATGCCCATTTATCCTGCTTTTGCATTCGAAATTAAATTATCCTACTGGTTAAATTTTCAGTAAATGTGAGTAGCAATCTGAATCGGGTATATTAAAGCTTTTTCCTGATAGTTTAACCATTTAATTAAGTAGTTTACTTTAGGGCAGCAACTTTTTACCCTTTAGATAGTTTTTATATAGCTTAAATAACTTAATTAAATAGAAAAAGTATTATTCTACTTTATAAAAAGTAGAAACATCCTAGATTTGAAAAATACTAATTATAATAAAAGTAAGTTAATCGTCAAAAATCAGATTTTCTAGAGCAAGAGCAAGTAAAAATCTTATGTGCAAAAAAGCTTCTAATTAGCCAGCAGGTAACCGCCAGAAAATGGTTCGATGCCCATTTAATCCTGCTGTGCATTTACGAATAAGTTATCCTACTGGTTAAATTTTCAGTAAATGTGAGTAGCAATCTGAATCGGGTATATTAAGGCTTTTTCCTGATAGTTTAACCATCTAATTAACTAGTTTACTTTGGGGCAGCAACGTTTTACACTCTAGACACTTTTTATTTAGCTTAGATAACTTAATTAAGTAGAAGATTATAATTCTACTTAATTACGAGTAAAAACATCCTAGATTTGAAAAATACAAATTATAATAAAAGTAAGCTAATCGTCAAAAATCAAATTTCCTAGAGCAAGAGCAAGTAAAAATTTTATGTGCAAAAAAGCTTTTATTCAGCCAGCAGGTAACCGCCTAGAAAATGATTTATCCCTTTTTCCTGCTGTGATTTCGAATTAGTTATCCTGGGGTTTAAAATTTTTATTTTTTTTAATGCTTTTGCCTGATAGTTTAACCTTTTATTAATTTTACGGGGGCAGAAATTTTTCCCCTTTTAAAAATTTTTTATTTAGCTTAATAACTTAATTATTAGAAAATTATATTCTATTTAAATTTAAAGAAAAAACATCCTAGATTTAAAAAATACAAATTACAATAAAAGTAAGTTAATCGTCAAAAATCAAATTTCCTAGAGCAAGAGCAAGTAAAAATTTTATGTGCAAAAAAGCTTTTAGTCAGCCAGCAGGTAACCGCCTAGAAAATGATTTGATGCCAATTTAGTCCTGCTGTGCATTTACGAAGTAGTAATCCTGCTGGTTAAATTTAATTTTTTTAATGCTTTTTGCCTGATAGTTTAACCATCTGATTAACTAATTTACTTTGGGGCAGCAACGTTTTACCCTATAGACACTTTTTATTTAGCTTAGATAACTAAATTAAATAAAACAATATTATTACACTTCATTAAAAGTAGAGACATCTTTAATTTAAAAAATACAAAATAAAATAAAAGTGACTTGATCGTGAAAATCGAATTTCCTAAAGCGAGAGCAAGTAGAAATTTTAAATGCAAAAAAGCTGTTAGTCAGTCAGCAGGTAGCTGCCTAGAAAATAATTTAATGCCCATTTAGTCCGCCTGTGCTTTTACGAATTAGTTATATACTGCTGGCTAAGTTTTCAGTAAATGTGAAATAGCAGTCTGAATCGCGTATGATGATATTAAAGCTGTTTGCCTGATAGTTTAACCATCTAATTTACTAATTTACTTTAAGGCAGCAACTTTTTACTCTATATACACTTTTGATTTGGCTTACATAACTTAATTAAATAGAAAACTATTATTCTATAATTTTAAAATTTATTTAAAAATATATAAGATTCCATATTATTTCATAAGATTTATTCTTTTGGCGGTAAATATTTTTTAAACAACTTTAATTTTCTTTAAAAACATATCTGCTAATACGTCAGTAATTTAAACATTTAAAATACTTGCTAAACTTAGTGATACCACCGAAAGTATCTCGAGATCTCACGTATTCTCGTCTATCGCCTCTTCTTGTTTTTCTTGGGGTCTCACAACCAGGATGATAAAAAATATGAACCTTTAAAAAATTAAATTTTTAAATAAGAATTAAAAATTGTATGAAGTATGTATATTTAAACATTAGATCGACAAATATCTCTTAAAAGATCGCTAGGTATATATTTACCTTGTTCTTGTTGGATATACATATATTTTGATCCAATTTTTAATACAGACGCATGATTGTGCGCTAGACCAAATTCTGAAATGGCGCACGCAGTGTGAATATTACACGGAACGATTCAGCGTGTTTTCCACCTATCATAACTTTGGTAAAATCGATTTTTAATTTTTTGTTAACTTAGAAAATTTGTTATAAACAAAATAAACAAGTTTTAAATATTTTTATGACGTTATCTTATTGAGTATATACAGGGTAAGTCTATGAAGTGAGACCCCCCGTTTATTGTTTTAAATATTCAAATGTTTTACACAAAAATGTTTTGGCTTTTGCTGCTCTATATTTTGCGAACAACGTTATGTATACTGGGTGTTTTAAAAAGTCCGGTCAAGAACAAAGTTCATTTTTTTAAATGACTTCCTAAATTTTTTGTAACATTTTTGTTTTCTGCATAAAATTTAGATATTTTTTATTTAGCATATTATATACCTATATTCAAGTGTTTACGAGATATTCGCATTTAAATACAAATTTAAAAGGAAAAAATCCACTCATCCTTTAATGTTGTTTTACGTTTCTATGATTTTAGTAGCTTTTGAGAGTTGCATAATAACCATATATGCTATAGAGATTAATAAAAATGTCAAAATGACAGTTTTATTAACCTGTAAAAAATTGTTTTAATCGTTTTTTTCTTGTGTAAGGTTTTTACCTATTTCTACTCGTCTTGTGATATCTTATTACTTATTAATAATTACTATGATTGTTTTTTCACTCTATAAAAACCGCTAAAACCAGAGAAACGTAAAACAACATTAAGAGATGAGAGGATTTTTTCATTCTAAATTTGTATATAAATGAGAATATCCCGTAAACAATTGAATATAGGCATATAATATGCTGAATAATAAATATCTAGAATTTTATGTAAAAAACAAAAATTTTACAAAAAATATAGTCCTTTAAAAAAATTAACCTTGTCCTGGTACGGGCCTTTTGAAACACCCTGTATACATAACGTTGTTCGCAAAATATAGAGCAGCCAAAACCAAAATATTTTTGTATAAAACATTTTTTTCCAATTTGAATATTTAAAGCAATAAATGGGGGGTCCCACTTTACAGACTTACCCTGTATTCAAAAGACTCCAAGAGGTGAAAAATTTATAGAGTAATTATTTAAATAATTATCCGGCTTTCAATGAAGACGGAGGTACATAAAAAATTGATAATTATCAATGGGTTATCTTTTTGAAAAATGCTTTAATTTTTTTTTCCAACGGGACTTTCTTTTTTCAAGAGTTAAAATGACACCATATTTTTTTTAGTTTTGAAATTAATATTTATTGCTTTAAAAAAAACTTATTTAGTTGCAGTACTCACTATAGAGGCGGCACACTCATCCCGAAAGGGGCGCGCAAGGCCCTATTTTCAACAAAAAAGTAAAATTATAAATATTAAAGCTAGACATCCAGGAGTTTTTTTTATCGAAAATTACCTCAACTTTAATTTTTTTTTCTTCTCTTTCGCTATCTTATGTAGTTTTTGAGTTATCATCAAAAAACAAAATGTTTTCTTTTTTCGTTTTTTTGGTTAATAACAATTGCAAATTTAATTTGCACAAAAAAAATAACATGACACATTTCTTAGAAATGCAGTCCATGTCAGATGAGCCATCGCTTATATTTTGTACCCTTCCAATTATTTTTGCAGAAAACTCACTTTTTGACTAGACTAGGTAGCTAAATAATAAATTTATTTTCTCATCCTTTCAGAACACAACGATATTAGCAAAAGATGGCTGCCCGACCCCATCTTGCTCTTGTTTGAAACTAATTAATTTTAGAAAAACAATTTAAACATTAAATTAGAAAGTTATTTTTATCAGAAAGAAAGGCCCATTTCAGATTTTTAATGAATTTTTGCGTCAAAACTTTTATATAAAAGAGTGTATAGCCACTCAGCAGGGAAACGTAGAAAACCATTTAACGACCGTTTAGACCTGCTACGCTGCTACGATTTCGTTTTCCTGCTGGTTAAGACTTCCTATAAATGGAAAATTGCTTCCTGCAAGCAGTGTTACACTATGGGGTCGCCATTTTTATTTTATCGGAACTACGCAATCTGTGCGGGGTTGCTTGTCGAAACAATTTTTAGTTGACCAGTGGTGATATTGAATTTTATAAAACAGTTATTTTCCAAGATTTTTTTATATTTTTTTTGATGTTTGGTTGTATGTATGATAGAATGAGACCTTTTTTTATTAGCTTACATTTACCTTAGGAAACTGTAAAGATTTCATTAAAATTGGTTTAGTACTTTTTATGATGTATATATAAATATATATATATAAGGTACCTGGGACAAATAAGGCCCAGCACGTAATAAGGCCCACTTTGCAGAAAACTGCAACAAAACATGAACCGCATCTCTTATATTTACCAATTAATTCGGCTATAAGTATAAGTAACTTACAAGATGGCGCGGTGCCGCCACGCATTTGTTCGGTTTGAATTTAATCACTTTTTTTAAAATTCGGCAAAGCACGTGTTTTATAAAATTTTCATAAAGTTAGGTCCTTTCAGCAATCTAATTTTAGCTGGAAGAGTGTGAGTTCAATTCTATTGGTAAGTAGCCTAATTATCAAATTATATTCGATAAAAAGTCGAGGTTTTGATTGTTGTTGGTTTAATGTTACCCAACCTCAAATGCATTGTCAGAAATAAGGCCCATTTAAACTCTAAGGTGGGCCTTATTTTTACCAGTGATCTTATTCTTGGTTAAAAAAAAATTCAAGTGCTTCATCAATTTTAGACAAAATGGAAAAAATTTGCCGAAATATTAGAGCCAAGTGGACTCAAGAGGATATGAGTTTTGCTATAAAAGCAGTAAGACAGGGTCGGCTGGAACCGTGCAGCTGCTACGAGATTTAATATTCCTAGACGAACCCTCCGAAATCACTTGAAAGTGGAAGCAAAGAAGGAAAATTAGGAAGATCTTCAATTTTAACCCAGGAGCAGGAAAGAGATTTAGTCAATCGAATAATTTGGCTAGCTGATGTTGGCTATCCTTATACTAAAAGAAGCGTAAGGGACAGGTGTATCGTTTTGTTGAACTGAACAACATAAAACATAAATTTAATTAAAATGAAAAAGGCCGGCCGTGGTTGGACTAAATTTTTTTTGAAGCGAAATCCGCAATTGGCAAATCAAAAAACACAAAATATGAATCCCGCTCGTCCCCAAAAAAATAACCCAAAAAATATAAATGCTTTTTACAAAACTTGGGAATAGTTTGGATAATTTGGGTTTTAAAAACAAACCTGAACGCATTTTCAAATGGATGAAAGGGGTGTCGTCTGACCATCCATCGCCAGCAGACAGTGTTGGCAAAAAAGGAAAAACGTTTGCATCTTGTAGCCCCAGAACATGCTGAGAACGTCACTGTGGTTGGCTGCGTGTCTGCTTGGATCACATTCCACCCCGATTATCTTGAAAGGAAGAGGTTGAAACCAGAATTCGAAGACCATTTACCGGCGGGCTTATTGGTAAAAATGGCACCGAAAGGCAGTATGAATACCGAGCTTTTTTTTGAATTTATCCGTCATTTGGCAAAAAATTTGGGGGCCAATTTGGTCGATGGAGCCAAGTGTCATCTGGACTTCACAATAGTTGAAAAGCTGATAAGCATGAAATCACATTGATGTGTCTTCCGAGCAACACAACCCCGACTACACCCTTGTAAAGGGGTTTAGATCATTTGAAAATCACTGGGACCCAAGTGCTTCTTTATTGGGAAAAAATCCCCAGGGATTATAACTAAATCGAGATTCAACCATATTTTTTAAAAGTATGGTCACGCTGCATGACCAATGAAAATATTGTAAGTGGTTTTTTAGCGACTGGATTTATCCCCCCATCCCCCAGCTATTCCTTTTGTGTTTTTCCCCCAACACCCTAACAGAACGTCCAGATAATCAAGCTAATAAAGGGGGGGCAGTAGTGATAGTGACGATGAATGTTCGTTGGTGTGCTACAACAAAGGATTAAAAAGAAAGTGAGGATAAGGAAAACGTTTTAACCTTTCTATGAACTGATGGAAACTCCCCACTTGGTAAAAAAAAAGAAGAAAAAAAAGGGGGGAAGGCTTTAAATTTTTAAAACTCAGGTTGTTACAAAAAAATTGCTTAGCAAACCACAAAACCAAACCAAGTAAAATCATGCAAACCATCTAAAAACAAACAATAAGGATACTTATTCTTCATGGTACTCCCCCCCCTGCCAGGAATCGCGTCAAAGCGATATGGGTTTATTAATGCAATGGGCTCAGAGGTGTGTTTAGGGGGGTACATCTCTTTATGATGACTATATATGCATCGAATGTGATGCCTAAGAGTTTAGTTTGGTTATGCAAGAATTTATTTTATGTTAAATAATTATTTTGTAATACGTTTTTACCATAATTTTCTTTATTACTGTCACTTATTAGCATTTTTTGGGTTGTTACCATATGGGCCTTATTAGTGTCATTGGCGGAAATAAGGCCCATTTACAGTGTTTTAAAAAAAAACGATATGTTGGTTTAATGTTTGAATATATTTTTTTTTAATTTTGTTCTGAATAAAATTATATGACTTTGGTTTAAAATTTTTATTTTTGTTTGTGTTGTTTTAATAAAAAAAAAAAAAGTTTTATCTTAGGGGGGCCCTTTTTTTCACAAATTTTTATATATATATATATATATATATATATATATATATATATATATATATATATATATATATATATAAAAAAATTTTTTTTTTTTTATAAATTTCCTTTATTATTCTTGGGGGTTAATAAAGAAATGGGGGAAAATTTTTAAAGGAATTTTTTTTGTGTTTTTCGGAAAAATAACGTTTTTCCTACCTTTGTCGTTTTGATTTTTTTCCCATGCAATATTTATAAATAATGGTTAAAGAAAATAAATTTTTATAAATATTGGGAAAAATTCAATCAAAGGAAAAACTTTTTTAAATTGGGAAAACGTTATGATACTTCCCTTTAAAAGCAAATAAAAAATTTTCGAAACGTTGCAATAAACTTCCACCATTTGCTTTATTAACCTATTCCCAAGAATAAAAAAGGAAATTTATAAATAATTTAAAGAAAAATAAATTTATATAAAATTGCATGGGTTAAATTTAATAAAGGGGAACATGATTTTTTTGAAGGATATGGAAAAGTGTTATAATACTTACGCTTGAAAAACAATAAATAATGTGGAAACGTTGCAATAAACTTCCACCATTTGCTTTATTAATTTTTCCCCAAAGATAATACTACTACAAGTATTATCTTTGCCTATTAAAAAAAAAAAAGCAAATTTATATATATATATATATATATATATATATATATATATATATATATATATATATATATATATATATATATATATATATATATATATATATATATATTTTTTTGTCCCAAAACCAAAAAATGGTGTTTTTTTAACTTTTTCCCCTTAGCTCACAAATTCACAAACTATCAGTTTTAGGTTTTTTAAGATTACTAATTATTAAACATTTTTTAAAAAAAAATTAAATTTAAAAAAAAAATATTTTGTTTAAAAAACGGAACAAAACACAGGTGGGGGATGTGTTTGTTCCCCATCAACCAAAACATGTTACGCCGGGGAACCCCCGCAAGGTGTTGAAAAAATGCGAAAATTTGGAAAATTGAGGAAGACATGTACTGTGATTTTATTTTCTTTTTTTACTGATACATTTTTTTTTACAGTTGTTTTTAAATTTTTATCATTTTTGGGGGAATATTAGAAAGTATTACTTTCGCAAAAAGCATCATTTTTTTGTATAATTTTTTAATGTCGCTCTAAAAAAGATCCATAGGGTAACAAGTTCATCACAAAAAAACTTAAATGTCTATGGTTAGGTTGATGCCGCTCCGGATGCGTATCATTTGTTTTGTATGAAAAGGCCATTACGCAGTCAGTCTAAGCCTAAAAAACAAAAATTATCTTTTTTAGAGCTTAAGCAATTTTAAAACCCCGGGCTTGGGATATATCAATGAAAAGCTTTTGAAGAGCTTTTTTAAAAAAAGAAAAAAAACCAATATGGCGCCCCATAAAAATCCGAAGTTTGCGTAAATATCCTAAAAACAAAAAAAGTTAGAAAAATTTTTTTATTAAATTTTAAAATTTTGTTCTAATAATGTAGTAATCTTAAAACTGTAAAATTGGGATTTTTGGGGGTCTACAGGAAAAAATTAAAAATGCACCATTTTTTTTTAATTATCTAAAACAAAAAAGATAAATAAAATCAAAAAAACAGTTTAATTTTTTTAATTAAAGGGGCTAAAACTTTCCTTTTTAAAACCCCTTTAGCTCTTTGGGTTTCCCCAGTTAAAATAAAATTTAAAGGCCCCAAATTTGGGGTTAAATTTTTTTATAAGCGAAAGGACGTTTACTAACTATCACAAAATCTCAAAAACTACTTGATCTATAAAAATAAAATTTAGCACGGAGGTAGATTATGGGTGGGAGATGTGTTTAAAAAAGTTTTTAAAAAAACTGCCCCAAAAAAGGGAAATTTGGAAAAAAGGGGAAATTTTTTTTGGAAATTTCTGGACTTGAAATTTAAAAAGGATGTGGGCTATCGATAAGGATTAAAAACGATATTTTATCTTTTAAAAAATTCTTTCCCCTTTTGGGTTAAAAAAGGGGATGAAATTTTTAAAAGAAAAATTAATATTTTGAAAGTTTGATGGTAGGTTTTAGGCCTCAATTTTTTCCCCAAAAAAAGGGGGAAAAACTAGCTAATAAATGATTTTAAGAAACTATTCCCTCCCTAAATATAGGGGATGAAAGTTTGTACGTAACTTCGTCATTTATAGACTTAGAAGTATGAAAATTGGTATCTAGGCTATTGTATATGATTAAAAATTCACTGTTTATTTTTTTTTAATTACCTTCCTTTGGGAGGTTAAAATGGTGATGTAGCGTGGGGAGCGTGATTTAATGGGATGCGGTAGAGTAGGAGGGGAGCCATATACCCCAAAACAGGATGTTTTCGTAATGACAAAAAAAAAGTTATGGGTTTCCATTATGCCCTTTGAAATATTTAAAAGCTTATTTTTTCTATTAAAAAAGACGCTACAGCACTTTTTTTTACTGTAGCATGAACTTAACATTATTTGACAATGATAAATTGTTAACAGAATAAGTTGGCTTGACTTTTTTATTTCATTTTACTAAAATTTGCGTTTACCAGAATTAGACAGTCTATCAAAAAATATGGGACATCTCCAAATGAGAGATTCTTTGGTCAAAAATAAGACAGAAATGTACGTAAGCATATCTTTCAAACGGCTCCATTTTTACGATACAGGATGGGAAAGAAAAATTTTCAGCATTGGGATTTACCCTCTATTTTCAGATTGAATTTTTCAATTAAAATGTATCTTAGAACAGTTAGAACTCTCACCGAAATATACTTTCTGATGATAACCTCTTGTTATCAACATGAACCAGTGACTTATTTTCGATCAATTTTCTTTTGTTTTTTATTTATATTTTGTCATAACACTTTTGAAATTAATATTTTTAATAATTTTGTGTTATTTATTCCTTGCCCTTTTTTCTAAATACAAACAATAACAAAAGTTTATCCTAAAAAGGTGATTATCGGTCAATATTCTAACTGTAAGTTTTATTCAAACCTAGAAACCCGATTTAAAAATAAAATAAAAAATTTCTTTTTTTTTTTTGACAACCTGTACCTTAAAAGTGGGACCCTTTTCGAGCAATATTTAAATACCAGTTTTGTATTACTTTTTGCCAAGTAATCTGCCATTAAGCGATGTCCCTTTTTTTCACACCCTGTATAAGTAGATTACAGTATTAAGTAACTGACTCAATTAATTTATTAACCACACAAAAACGTAATCGCAAAACTGACATTTTGGAACATCTGTAAAACATGATGATTAAACTGTTGTTGCCGTAATGGCAAATACACTTCTGCATATCAAATTTTCTCACTAAACATAAAATATTGCTTTAGGATTCAGGAAAAATGGATTTATACTTCCTTTTAGACATGCTATTTTATCATTAAATTTAAAAGTTTTGAAAAGCACGTAGAGATTGTTAAATTTCAGCATTAAATCGAAATTTATTATATATTTTTGAAATATCATCGCTTATCCATTTATTACCAAGAACATTCCAAGTGGCAATTTAAAAGTCTGCAGATGTGTTTATTGGAAATATATTTAATGATTTATAAAAGGGCTTAAATAAAGTTTTTAGTTCAATATACAGGGTAAGTTTTTAAACTGTTTCAACGCCATATCCGTATATGTCGAAAGTGGTTTCAAATAATTTCATGAAATTTTGATGACCGTAAATTAAGAAAGTATTTTTTCTTTTGTCTCTTTTTTAGGAGTCAGGGGTAACTTTGGAATTTCAAACGGGATGTAAAGCAGAAAGATTTCCGAATATTCCGAAATATCACATGACATTTAATAGATTAAAAAATAAAACTAAACCACGAGTTCTACTTAAAAAATAAATAAATAAAAATATAGCAATTGCACTTTTAGAAGCTAAAGTTTTTGCTTGCTTTAGGTTGGAATGAGTTGAACATCGGTAATAGCTAATTTATACAAATACAAGTTTCCTCCTTACCACATTACGCCTTTCTAAGAACTGTACGAACAAGACTTTGAAAATTGCACTAGTTAGAGTTACGAAAAAAATGCAAGCCAATTACCAGTTTTTGAGAAATGTAAACATTTCTGATTTAGCCTTTTTTATAATTGTGGAGAGGTAAGATTTCAAGTTATTCAGACACAATATGCATTACTGGGTGCCAAATAATTCCCAATTGATAAGAGTTCTCCAAATCAACATTCCTGATCAACTAACTTATGGTGTGGCATTTTCGGAGAAAGAGTTATTAGTTCGCATTTTTGTGAAGGTCATTTAAATGAACAAGGGTACACAGAGTTTTAAAGAAACCAATTATCTCAGTTATTAAACTCTCATATAAATTCTGACATATGGTTTCACCAGGACTTAGCTTCACCGCATTATGTGATACAAGCTCGTAATTATTTTGATCAAATATATGAAAATAGGTGGATTGTGTCGAGGTGTCCGAGTCGACTGGCCTGCTCGTTCGCCAGATTTGACTCCAATTGACTTTTTCTATGGGGCGTTACAAAGAACAAAATATTGTCCACTGCACCTAAAACTCTGGGTAAGATAAGAGTCCAAATCCGTTCTACATTTCCAAATCGGATGTTATCCTATTCACAGTGTTGAAAGGTAGGGTAGGTAGTACTAGGTACTCTACTGTTTTGTATAGTGAATAATTACTGTAGTTACTGACTGAGACTAGGTCAAAAAGGATTTTTATAGTGTTGCTTAAATATATGTTTTCGTTAATGACTATTTTGATTTTAATCTCAAGAGTTCTAGACTGATTAATTATTAATATGAAAAATACTTTGTAAACTTTTCTTTTGATTTAAAATCATCTAATGAACCTCTTAACTGTCATAAAAAGTCACTACCTAATTACTAACTCAATTGTATATACCTACAAATCGTTCAAATCCCGGAAATATCAAAAATACTGGAATTCCCAAAAACATATCTGGGGTCAATGGCGACCGCAAATATTATGTACTAATTATTTATATAGTGTGTCCGAATAGGATGGGTAAAGCGGTGTTTCTGGCAAGTACTGTGCCTAACTGGGTTATAATACGCCTATATACCTGCTCGTTTTTCCCATTTTTTTCCATGATATGCTGGTTTAGTGGACTTCCTTTTTAAGGAGTTCACTCGTGACGGCCCCAAAACCAAATTATCCCGTTAAAAAGGGCCCGGCCCCCCACAATTCAAACCTTAATCGGATGAAAAAATTTTTTATTTTTTTTTTTCCTTTTCCGCCCCCCAAAACCCCTATTTTTAACGAAAATTGATTCAAAGGGGCCCGGGGTACTCCCAAAATACGGATCTTATTTTTTTTCCCTTTAAGTTTAATTCATGCTGAAATTTTTGAATAACCCCCCCGTTTTAGCCCTGTTTAAAAAAGATCTAATAAGCTTTCCCAAAAAATTAAAGGTTCTCGATGTTTTAAAATATTATTTTTGTAGGAGACTATGCACAAACACATATCTGTTTGTTATTCAGAAATATTTTACAGTTTTTTTACATTTTTTGTTTTGTTTGCTTTTGGGCTCAGTCCTAGCCCCAAAAACACCTGCAAAAGGGCGATTACGTAAAAAAAGAATGAAATAGTGAACACTATTTCTTAATAATAAACAGACCTAGTAAACTTTCAAAAATCGAGATATTTCAAAATTCATACATTACAGATATCAACAATGTTAATAAGGCACAATTTAATTATTAACATCTCATTTCACAGGCAAATTTTGGCGACATGCCGGGTTGAAAATTGTTAGGACAGTTAACATACCGGTTTTTTTTGGCGAGAAGCGGTTACGTCAGAGAAGGTGTTATGACATCGGTATTACGTCATTACTTTATACCCAGTATCGGAAGGAGCGTTCATAATGGTTATGCCAAGTGTCAAATTAGAATAATGGAGGATCGCGGCATTTTTATTGTTTTGATTCTTGTGATGTTTTTTTGCTATGGTTTAACGACTATTTGGATTGCAGATTTTTTGATTATTATATTTAAATTGTAGAGAAAAAGATTTACTTGTTACAGTTGACTTGGAAACAGCTATTTTCCTATTGAATGATAGGTTTGGTTTATATCTTATCTTTTCGACTTATTTTTTAACTCTCCAAAGACCCTACATTTGGATTTAAACTTAAAAGTGTATTAAACGATTAATAGGTAAGTTGACACACGCGTGACATACGTAAACCATTTCGTTTTTGCGAGGATAAGCGGGTTAAGCACGGTTAGAATGGTGGGAGAAGGTGCTATCAACTAGTAGTTAAAAACGGTATGTCGCAAAAAAATCCTTAATATATTTTAATTTTATTTTATTCTTAAAAAAAAACGTTTTACGAGTGAACTACCTTTACACTCAGAATCAAACAAATATGTTTTTCTTTAAACGGCTTTACAGAAGCATCTTATGCGAATAGCACGTTCAAAACAAGCTGAAAAACCGAATGCCTATTGACCCTTTGATGCATCCGATAATAACTATAGTTATAAAGTCTATTATCTTAAAGTTATTGTTATTGTAAAGATTTTACCCATTTGTAGCCTTTAAAGGTCAACATATCATTGTCAATTCAACAATAAAATTATAATTTATGGGTAATAAGAATACAATTAAAATATCTGACCGATTATTACTGTTGGTGCCGTACAGTTATAATTTATTACAGTAAATATAAATAACAGGGATAAATTTTATTATCGGAAAACGGATATTTACTCATTTTTGTGGAGAAATAATACCTTAGAGTTTATGTTAAACACATTTATCATGTTTAGCTCGCCCAGAAATCCTTTAATACATTTATATGTGTCAAACAGACATAAATATAAAAGAGTTATATTGTAAAATATGGGGACAATAAAATCCTAAAATAATCTCAATACAAACCATATACTGGGCAACCAGTTTCGCGTATTCCGTTAAGGGGGTTATCGTCACATAGCATCAATAACCTTTCACCAAATTATTTTTTAGTATGTATCTTTGTTCGACCTATATAGTATTTGATTTTAACTAAAACCTTGATTTTTACGATTTAACAACGACTGCCTAATACTTGAAATGTCAACACTAGGGTCAGCATTCTGGTTGTTTAGAATTATTGCAGCTTCTTTAAATTTTCTTTTCTTTTAGTGAGTTTCTTTAAGATTAACTTTTGCCTCAGTTCACTGTATGTGTTGTTGTTTTAACCCTTGACGTTTTACCTCGTTCCGCATACTTTTTTTTTTTTACAAAAAGGGTTGGCCAAAGGGGGAGGGGGGGGGGGGAATCGGGTTTTCATTTTTAAATTCACCCAGCTTTGTTAAAAAAAAAAGATGTTTTTTTAAATTAGGTGCTTTAGAAGCTATTTTATTGAATCATAAAATTTTTCGTTTTTTTTTCAAAATTCAGCCGCTTAAAATTTTTTTATTTTGTTGCCCAAATTAAAGGCTTCGCAGGATACAGCACAATTTTAAAATTTTGGGGAAAGTTTAATTTTTTTTTTGGGAAATTTAAAAATTTTTAATTTTTTTTTTAAAAAGTATTACCCCTTTAAGATAAAAAAAACAGGGTCCTGCAGCTCACCTCCCTCTTATTGCTCATTTTTATTACTGAAAATTTTCATATTTTTCAGACGTTCCTCTTACCCCGTCATTTCAAAAAATAATTTTGGGGTTTACAGGGGTCACAAAAAAAATTACGTCACGATGGGTTTTTTAAATGTAACACGTGTATTTTTTTTTATTTGGGCCTCCTTGGTTATTTTATACCTCCCCAAATTTTTAACATCGGTTCGAATTTAGAAAAAAAAAAAAATATAAAAAAAAAAAAGATTTACCATTGAATTTAAAAAGAATACAAATACCAATAGGTTTTTGATGAATTAAACCAGGAAATTAAAAGAAATTATCTCAGGTCATGTTTGGAATTGAACTGCGGGTGTCCAAAATTTTGCAAACCTTAAATTTGAAACCGTTATTTTTTTTTTTTTTAAATAGAGCCCCCAAAAATTTTTTTTGATGAAATTAAAAGGAACTTTTTTTTAATTTAACCCCATGGTTCCTAACACATTAAAAGTTATTCGTTAAAAATATTTTATGATTTTAATAGTAAGTCAATTGAAAAAAATGATAGGGGCTATGAAAAAAATTTATTTTAGAATTTCGTAATAACATTAATTTTATTGAAATTGGTTTAATTTATCAAATTTTTAAAAAAAATTAAAAAATTAAAAATAAATAGTTTTTTAAAATTTTTAAAGTAATAATAAATTACGTCAAAATAAGATTTTGTGTTAAGTAAACTTAATGCCAATAAATTGTTTTGATGCCACCTATTTTATTCATTTATTACATTAAAATAGATCCAAAATGAGTTTTCAACGAATAACTTTAAAGTTTAAATTTGATGGGTTTTAAAATTTAAAAAAAATGTTTTTTTTTTAATTGTGCATAATATATATATATAATATATATATATTATAATATATATATATATATATATATATATATATAAAATATATATATATATATATATATATCTGATGTGTTTTAGTAGATCGCTTTAAAAATTTTTTTCATATTTTTTAAAAAGATGATAGGGGTTAAAAAATTAAAAATCTATGTTTTCCTCATTTTTCGATATTTTTAGAAAAAAAAATTAATTTTAAGATTTTGTTTTATTTTTCCAAAGAATAGAAGTTTTAAATAACTATTGAATTAAAAAGTAAACAAGAAAAATAATTTTAAAAGTATTTGAAATATAACTAAGAAGTAGAGGCAAATTTAAAAAACATTATCGTTACCAGTTTATCCTTTTTAATCCAAAAGTTATTTAAAATTTCTCTTAGAAAAATAAAAAATAATTATAAAATAAAAAGTTTTTTTACAAAAATATCGAAAAATAGCAAAAAAATAGATTTTGAATTTTTGGACCCTCTATCACGCTTTTAAAAATTATGAAAAAATTCGTGAAGCTAGATCTACTAAAGACACATCACACATATTTTTTATCATAAGGCGGGTCAATAGTCTCGGTAAAAAATATTGAAAAAATTTTAAAGTCTCAAAAAAAATTGAATTTTCCACAAAAATGGTTTGAAAAAAATTAAGCTTTATGCGCGCTTAAAGGACCTTTAATTTGACGCAAACAAAACTTAAAAATCTTTTAATGTTGTGTATAAACAATACAAACAATACTTTTGTTTTACCTTCTTATGTAAATCCTTAAAATTATTTAAAAAAAAAATAGTGTTATAAGAATTACACAAAGGAAATGTTATACTTTAAATAAAATTGGAGTAAAAATTGTCTTTAAAGAATTTTACTTTAATTTTAAAAAATATCGGCAAAAGTCTTATCCCAACATTCTACGAAATAAAACAATTGAGCTCTGTACCATATTTCTCTTAGAAATAATTAAATTCTTATTTTGTCTTATTCCTGCTGTGCAGCTTTTAAGCGTAGTATTTATTTGCTATTTAAGTTACTAAGACAATGGGGGTTTTAACTTTAGAGAAATTTAAGTAAGATAAAAAACAGTATTTATAGATTTTATGGAATAAGCCAACTTATTTTATTTTGAGAAAAAAAGTGATATCAATTTAAAAAATGTAATATTCCGAGCACTATATTTGGAGCATAGATATGGAGATTTATGGATGTTTATTATATATGTTGGGTATATATTATAATACAACATTTTAGTCATTCTTTATTTCAGCAAAACATCAGTTAATTTAATATTTTTAATGCGGCTATATGAAAATTGTGGTGGTGGGAGTTTGTTAGTCTCCGCCCACCGTCTCCGCGTCCTTTCGCCCGACCCCTAAGGTGTAGCGTAAATACACTCTTAACTCCTGGAGTTTCCATACTGTGGAACTTGCTATCTGCAGGGTTTTTTTCTTCTGCGTTTTTCGCGATACGCAGTACATGTATTGACGGCAAACAGCGGAAAAACCTTATTTGACTAACAAGAACTAACCGATTAGTCATTTCCTGTAATGCCTAGCAAAAAATAAATTAAAAATTAATATTACGCTGTTTTCCTAAAACTGATTTAGGCATTACAGAAAATGATTAAATATTTAGTCAAAGACTGTAATAAGGCTATTATGCAATACATGTACTGTCTAGTCATATCAGGAAATGACGGATTTCAGTGTTTGACGTCGACACATGTATATATTTTATATTCTTTTACTGTCCAAATATGTTTGCGTTACAAAGAACTAACTTTATATTGAGTTTGAAACTTTAACAACACGTCTTTTTTTGTGATGGGGATGACTAATGGAGAACCTAAAACTGATTTGATTATAGTACAGGATAGGAATTAGAGGCGACCTTTACCGGATGCTAACCGGATCAGAAGTATTTTTTATCAAATTTAATATAAAAGTTACGCCAATGGATTACCTAAAAAATTATGGTTAAGGCTAGGATTTAATTATTTTTGTAATTTTAAATTTTAAAAATTTCCAAGAAGCAATAATAAATATTTACCCTAAAAATACAAAATTCACATAGTATTTACACGGATCGCGATGAAAACGACATCTAACGGCTGTGTAAAATTATGCTTGAAAGCCATGGGAGAGGTGTAAGATTATTTATAAAATCTACTTATTTTTCGTAAATAAAATATATATATATATATATATATATATATATATATATATATATATATATATATATATATATATATATATATATATATATATATATATATATATATATATATATATATATATATATATATATATAAATATATATACATATATATAATATATATATATATATATATATATATATATATATATATATATATATATATATATATATATATATATATATATATATATATATATATATATATATATATATATATATATATATATATAATCCCAGACGACGATGCATGGGGATCTCGGAACCGTAACCGGTTAAATTATGGCAAAGTTCGCATTTAGGTGCCTAATAACATGCCAGTAGAAAGTTGTAAAATTCGAGTACTTCCGGAGATACCCGGGAAAAAAACCAAAAATTTGCTGATTTCGTTTTAATTTTTATTCTAACGTTATTTAAAAAGATATGGAAAAAAAAAAAGACACTTCCTCATGGCCACTTTTTAAGGTCTACAAAACAGCGTTAAGAGATTTTCCGTACGACGTTTCGTTTTCGTTAGACCATCATCAACTTTATTTTTTTAAATGCGGCACTCGATTGTTTATTGCATTTTTTAAAGCAGTTAAAATCCCAATTATAATGATGTATAACACTTAATATTTTTCTGTTAAATAAACATATTTTCCATAAGAGACAATGAGTAAGACAAGGAATCATTTCTTTATAGGGGCGTTTTATATTTGTTAATAAATATTAAGTGTTATACCTTTTTGTAATGGGATAATAAGAGGTTCAAAAAAATTAAATAAAAAACCCAGGTCCGTATTTAAAAAAATAAAGTTGATGATGGTCTAACAAAACAAGCGTCTCAGAAAATCTCTCAACGCTGTTTTGTAGAGCTTAAAAGTGCAAAAAGAAAGTGTCTTTTGTTTTTCTATATCTCTTTAAATAACGTCAGAAAAAATAAAAACGAAATCACAAATTTTTTTTTATCTCCGGAATACTAGGATTTTACAACTTTCTAATCGGCATTTTTTAGGCACCTAAATGCCAACTTTCCATAATTTAACCGGCTTCTATCTCTTACGGTTTTTGAATCCCCATGCATGCATAATCTGTGGCACCCTGTATATATATATATATATATATATATATATATATATATATATATATATATATATATATATATATATATATATATATATATATATGTATATAAAAAAATGTAAAATCTTGACCGATAATAATAAAACTGGAAGATTATAGGAACCGAATCCTAATAATCTTCCGTTGTTAAGCTGTTAAAATATATGTTATTTTAAACTTTATTCTTAACTGTATTGTTTTATTCTCAATTTTTAACCATAATTATTGTATATAACCAATTTTTTTTCCGATTTATATATTGTAAAAACATTTTAATTATTTTTAGGATATGATAAAATAAACTCATCTTTTGATAAAGCCCACCACGATGGGCGAAACGTTAAGTAAATAGTCGTTTTGATCACCACAAAAAGCTATACCCAAGAAAATACAACATAATTTATAAATTACATGGTTTTAAAAAAAAAAAAAAAACAAGAATATATATATATATATATATATATATATATATATATATATATATATATATATATATATATATATATATATATATATATATATATATATATATATATATATATATATATATGTATATATATATATATATATATATTATATATATAATATATATATATATATATATATATATATATATATATATATATATATATATATATATATATATATATATATATATATATATATTATATATAATATTATATATATACATATATATATATATATATATATATATATATATATATATATATATATATATATATATATATATATATATATATATATATAAACCTGAACACACGCAGCGCTACGACAAAAATTAGCTTAAAACTTACGAGTCTAGGGCTTTTCCAATATACTTAACACTAATATACACTTACTTACTTGAAGGCTTTATAGCCATTGTCTCTTTTCACAATCACAGAAGACTACACAAACACTAAAGTCAGTTTTGCAGACGATCTTTCTTCTTTTTAAAACTCGCAAATCATTAAAAAAAAACTATAGGAAAAGACAGGAACAAACGGTTCACGGCAAGAAACGAGTAAGTAAGTTTTTCTTTTTGTTACGTCAAAATCGAAAGTTGTTCGGCTTAGTCCGAAACCCGAAAGTCGTTCGGCTAAGCGGGAAATTTAAATTCCCCCTTTTGTCTGCGTGCATTTATCCATTTTTCCTTTTTTCTAATTTTCAACAAGCAATTAAAAATTTATAAAATTTGCAGTTTTCTTACATTTAACTACACAACAAATATTATGCACCATTTTTAATATTTTTATTTAATTGTTTACATTTAAATCAAGCATGATTTAACGAAAATTTGACCATATCAAGAGCTGCAATCGATTAAACTGTCCCCACTCCGATCCCTGCCAATAGTTTGATAACTGGATTACCATACTCCAATTCAGACTCATATTTCTTTTTCTTTCTTTTTGAGCTATAACACAAAAAAAATAAGATACAAACCACTGTAAATGACACTTAACAAGACAAACTTATTTTATAAATAATCCTTGGTAGTAATTTTAAAACAAAAATTATTTTCGCTTTCCAACGCTTACAGGCAAACTTTTTCATGTAAAAAGTTTTACGCGTGGATAAGGTAATTAAGCTTTTTGCTAAAATCGTTTAATTATTAGGGCATACGACCAGGACCGTATTATTTCACAAAAGTCAGGTATTTAAACACAAATAAATTATTATAGAAGTAATTTTATTGAACTATTCTTGATGAAATGGTGAAGGTAATTTTAAAATATTTTTTTGAATTATGACATTTTGATGCTGTAACCGAGTTTTAAATAGGACTACTCTTATTTTATCGTATTGATTTTAGGTTTGACTAACTATTTCTATTAAACTGTAATATATCACATCCTTGATGTACAAATAATTATAGAAATCACCGATGTAAAAAAATGTATAATTTTTATAATTTTAAATAGATTAATGTGGCTTTTGTTCCTGTTTTATTTTATTTTGCTAAATGTTATAAGGTAATTATTTGTAGGTAGAGTTTTTACAAAAAATCGACGCATATGCGCATTTTCGTTTTTAAGAAATCAAATCTTGGGTACCACTTTTAAGTGACCGAAACATATCTTGGTTTTGTTTAAATTTCAGAACAGTCCACGGAGGCTTGAAGCTTAAGTAAAAACGTACCGTGGATGTCTTTGCTTGAAGCTTTTCAAAAGATGTATACAGGGTGTCCCAAAAAACCCACCATTTAGGGGGTAGACTCTACGATAAAAAGTAAGACAAAAATCACTTATGTCAAAATTTCGAAAAATGCCTCCTTATGAAATTATAGCCATTTTGTGTAATAAAATGAAGCAATTTTCAAAAACCAAATCAAATGTTCAAATTTAAATCATTTAGTAACTGAACACATAATAAAACAAAAACATTTAAATTTACAAAGGCAAGTGTTCAAATTACTCACCATTTTGTTCAATGCATGCGTGCTAACAGCGAATAAAATTGTTTTTTACACGGCTTATTGTTTCGTTTTTAATTT
This sequence comes from Listronotus oregonensis, assembly GCA_019359885.1. Taxonomy (NCBI): domain Eukaryota; kingdom Metazoa; phylum Arthropoda; class Insecta; order Coleoptera; family Curculionidae; genus Listronotus; species Listronotus oregonensis. The sequence goes on along the minus strand of JAHBCN010004112.1, from coordinate 33,110 downwards.
GTGCTAAAATTCTACAAATCCAAACAATAACATCATCTTCACTGTTGGGTAGAACATTGTAAACCGTATTTTTTAGATAACCCCAAAGCCAAAAGTCTATTGGGTTGATATCCGGGGACCTGGGATTGACTTTGACATTCGAAATTTACTATTCTGTCCTTATCAAGGATGACTAGATTTAAATTATTAATTTCAAGGGTAATATTTGACTGGCAAAAATTGCCTGATTTCAATATTCCAAATTTTGACATAAGTGTTTTTTGTCATATTTTTGGTCCTAGAGTCTACCCCTAATGGTGGATATTTTTTTGGGGCACCCTGTATAACAAGAATCAAGATATGCTTCCTCTCAGGAAGGTCCGGATCGATTTTTTTACTTAAATCGCCCATAATTTTGTTAATGTTGGTTGTAGAAAAAAATTGTAGGGAAGGAAAAGTTTTGTATCTAAATTTTCTATATGACAGAATTAGTTATAAATCCCAAAATATATTAAGTTTATTGTAAAGTAGCAATAAACAAAAAAATAAGACAAAAAAATTTTTGCATAGATTTTTTGGACCTTTAGGTTTCTCTGAGGACCTCCATATTCGGCCAGATGAAACTGATAAAATAGCAGTTTAATAGTTTTTGCACAATAATTTTAAAATCTAATTTGGTTAGAAAAACTGAAAAAATTTGCAAACTGAGTAGAGTGCAAAACATTAAACCCAGACCTTTGATTTTTTTACCTATACTAAAGACCTTAAGCTCTCAAACGTTTTTAAAACATTAAAATCGGATCCATTGGGCGGCCCCAGCAATTGTTTAAAGATATAGGTAACCGATTGCTGAAGGTAATAACTGTTAAGTAGAAATTTTTAAAAAAATGTTTTGCTTTCAAATTATTCCATTGATCAAATGGGAAAAAAATAAATAAATAATTCCCTATAAACCTTGTGCAAAAAGTTAAAATTTAATATTGTTTATAGGTTCGCTAACGAGACTCAACTTTAGCAGCTTGTATCTTCGAAACCAACCGACCAATTGACGATTTCTATATTTTAAAAAAAATTCGTCTTTATGACCACTTTTAAACCAGATTTTTAACAAAATTTTTATAGTCAATTTATTAATCCCATTTTTATTAAAAAAATACCTAAAAACTCAAGGTCTCTAGTATCCGTAAAAATCAATAGTTCAATATTTTGAAAACGACTCAATATGCAACTTTGTCAATTTTTTTCAAACTTAATTGGATTAAAAAGATATTATGCAAAAACTAGCAAGCAGAGCTTAACAAAATTTAACATATTGCATAAATCTAAGGGTTTTAAAAAAAGAAAAACCTATGTTTTTCCCCTTTTTTCATCTTTCTGAAGGGTTACATCTAACCAAAAATAGATAAGGCATGATCTAGTCGGCAGAAACCATCAAAATATTTACATCAGATTTACAAGATAACGCAAAAAAATGTTTATATCCCCATTTATATTATTATTTCTCTGTAATACGGTTCTGAAGAGTTTACAAAACCATCAAGCTCGTCAAAAGACTTTATTTTACACGTGGCGCTATCCCGTAGCTTTTAGTTTATAAAGCTTTGAAATTATAACTCATATTGCCTCATAAGTTAAAGTTATATCTAAATCCCAAAACCCAATCCGTAATATTTCAAGTATAACATTACTCTAAAGGTAGAAATATTTCAAAGAAGATTAGGTTGCTGGGGAAAAATCTTTTTTTGACCCAGGGCCTATCTTTTTTTTGGGGGGGTCCTCTTTTGACTAGGTCGTCGGGCCCCTTCGTTACCTGGGGGGCCCTTTTGGCCCTTTTTAATTTCCTACTGGGGGTTCCCCCTATTTTTTTTTTAAAAAAGGGGGAATTTTTTTTGTATATATATATATATATATATATATATATATATATATATATATATATATATATATATATATATATATATATATATATATATATATATATATATATATATATATATATAAAATAATAATAATAATATAATAATAATAAATAACGTCTTTTATTAGGTATAAGGTTATAATAAAACAGTTAGGTATATTCCCTCTAAAGATGAGATATTATAAAAAAATATTGGGGCCCGATATTTAGAAATTATTAACCCCGGCTACTCCACCATATAACCCCAACAGGCTGGAGTTCTCCTTCTAAAGAAAAATGGCAAACAGATTGCAAATATAACTAATAAATTAAAAAAAAAGATTTATAAGTAAATTTAAGAAATGCCCCAAATACACCCACTTAAACACACATTAAACAACTAAAGAACAATATGGGATGCCTAAAACTACTGTGACTGAAAAGAGATGCTCGGACTCTTCTAAAAGCCTCAACATCAAAGATTTAATATCATTTGGTAATTTATTATAGAGATTTGTGGTTGATAAGTAAAGCCACTCCAAACAAAGTCGTCAAATATCTCGGTACCCCAATATACTTCCATTGCGTATAGTTCTATCATGGAAGGTGTTGCGTGCTATTAGTTTTTGCGCGCAGGTAGTCAGGGATGCCAGAGGTCATAATTTTATGCAAGAAAACGAAACTCAACCGTCTTCTATTTGCCATTTTAAATTTAAACCGATACTTTCTGATACATGATCAAATTTGCCAGGGAACACACAAACGACAACATGAATTTTGAACCGTTGTTCCTTCCGCCGATATGCAAAGTCAAAAACGGAATAAAAAAGAACAGTAATTAAAAATGAAAGTACCAGGGTTTCAAAAGCATGTTTTGTTTTTTGAGAATCTCCCGATTGCATATAATTTTAAATTACAGTAAGCCTTTTTAGGGAGTTAACATGTTCATCAAATTTAAGACCACCATCTTCCCCTAACGATTTCGCTGATTTTACCTCCGGCACAGTTTGTCCATTAATATTTATGTCTACCTTCTCGCTAAAGGAGCAGCCTTGACCCCACCAAATAGAGAACCTGTTGACTTTTTAGGGGCTCAAAAAAAGGTTGTTTTTCCCGATAGTTATATTATATTATATATATATATATATATATATATATATATATATATATATATATATATATATATATATATATATATATATATATATATATATATATATATATATATATATATATATATATATATATATATATATATATATATATTATCTTTATATAAAACTAAAAACAAACGTTATAGCTTAATAATTATATATTTCTCATAGGGTTTAACTTTAATGATGAAGGTTAATTTTAATTAAAAATAAGTATTTACTTAAAACTAAAAAGAACTAGTTACTAATCTAGCTTTTATATATCACATACATATCTGTACATTTATTTTTTAAAAATCAAAAAAAAGCAGGTACTTTAAGTACTAAAAAAGGAAACCAAAAAAATTAACTCTAAAGAAACCAAAACCAAAAAAACGAAAATATTACATCTTTTAAAAATGTTTAAACAGAAAACATAAAATCTCCACTCTAAGGAACTAAAAAAAAAAAAAAAAGAAAACAAAGACATATTAAATGGAATTTAAACATATTTTTTCTGTGATTTTACTTTTTCTAAAATGGATTTTCCTTCCCTTTTTAAAAATTTGGCAAAATTTACACAAGAATGGTCATAATTATCAATCATAAGTTCCGCCTATAAGTTTTCCATGGATAATTTGTTTCTTTTTTGTCATGACATTACCATTAAACTGAATATTTTCACTCTGGGCCGAATCTGCTATAGGAGTATGTTCAAAACTTTGATTGATTGTTGTTCCGTTTTTTGGGCTTTGATTTCTTCCAGGAAATCGTTTGCCAGCTCCCCCCTTTCCAGACACCTTGGGGCAAGGTGAGCTTTCCCGGCTTCGCGGGAATTTCTGGATGGTCGGGCCGGCCCGGGAAATTCCGAAATTTTCACAAAACTTAAAATTTCCCGAATGATTTTCTTATCTGTGCAAGGCACAAAAGGAAGTCCGACCAGAAGCTGCTACTGGTATCCGTAACCGTTTTCTTAGTTTGCCCCTTCCTGCTGAGCCCGCAACCATCTTCCGCCATTAGGAAAATTCCTTCGGGGGCTCCAAAAAGAAAGATATAGGAATCTTCGTTCACAGTTAGCCCCAGAAGGGACTCCATCGTTTGGGAGTTTCTCCTTGCTCCCCGACGGAAAGCGTTGATACAGCGTTCGCCTTCCCGGAAAAACTATGCTTACGCGAGCACTTCACTGATCGAAGGTAAACAGAAACTGATTTCCTTATTGCCGCAAACGCTAAGGTGCGTATAAAATGTTTTAAAGTTCAAATAATTTTAGAATTTTAGATTAATGGGGAAAATAAAAATTTCTACTAAAATTGTGAAAAATCGGGACTTTGCCTCGCTAAGCGGGACGCGGGACTTAACTTACCAAGAGTCCCGCCTAAATCGGGACGCCTGGCAACCCCAACGTAGCCAATTTGTTTACAAGCAAAATTTTTTTCATAATTTTAAACAGTTGCTGGGGAAGCCAAAATAATTACATTTTTACCAAAATAATATATAAAAGCTTGAGGTCTTTACTATCTGAAAAAAAAAAAAAATGTCCAAGTTCAATATTTTGAAAACAACTCAATTTGCAATTTTGCAATTTTTTTCAAACGTATTTGGATTTAAATTATTATGCAAAAATATAAAGCAGGACTTAAGAAAATTTAAATACTGTTTCATCATAGTATGATGTTCTTTTTTATCATTTTCTAAAGGGTAACATCTACCCAAAAATAGATGGCATGATCTATTGTAGAAATCATAAAAATATTAACATCAGATTTACACGTCCAAAAAATGATTTATATTTATTTAATTATTATTTCCTGTAATACGGTACTGAAGAGTTTACAAAACCATCAAGCCTCAAAAGACTTTATTTTAAGGGCGATATCCCGAGTTTTGGTTTATAAAGTTTGGAAATTATAACTATATTTAATTGCCTCATAAGTTAAAGTTTTTCTAAATCCCAAAACCCAATCCGTAATATTTCAAGTATAACATTAGTTAAAAGGTAGAAATATTTCAAAGAAGATTAGGTTGCTGAGGAAAAATCTGTTTTGACGAGATCGTATTTCAAATAAAAGATACGGGGAATGTAATAAATGTAAAAATGTGACTTTGCTGCATGCAACAGTGTTAAAAAACATACAGGGTGTCACTTAAAGACAGGCTAATATTTAAGGCGGTTATTTTAAGAAAAAAACTTCCCATGAACTTTGTCCTTAAAGTCGTAACTTTTGAGATACATCACCCTGTATAATGTTTTTTAAATCAGTTTTTTAATAATAACTGAGATAATATTGTAGACATCTTTATAAAAATTAGTACATGTCTTTTATGCATCAAAGTGCATTTTCTGATGTACAAAAAAATTTATTTTTTTACCAGTGGCGTCCGTTCGGGTTGTACATTAAATATATTTAAAGAAAAAAAATTCTACGCTACTAGTTTCTCTTAAACTAAAAATTACTCTTAAAATTCCTATTTATTTTTCAGCAATCGATCAGTTTCTTAATTTAATCACATTTTCTATATATCTTCTTTGTTATTTATCCTATTAAAAAATTTTATATATCTTTTTATATAAACAATTTAAAAATCTTTATTTTTGTTCCATAAATTTTTGATAGGATGAATAATAAAGGCGATATAAATAAAAATGTAATATAACCAAAAATTTCATTCCAAAATAGAAAAAATATATAAAAATTTATTTAGGGTATTGTTTTTTTAATAAATCATTTAATTGATTTGTTTAAATCTTATATCACTTAAAATATAATGAAAAAAGCCAAAAGAAAAAAAAATCCAATTATTAATTTTTTTCGGGGGTATATTACTGGAAAAGTATTGCATTAAGACAAAAATGTTAAATAACCCAAATTAAAGGTCTCGTAAAATTACATATTTAAATTATATATTATTTCTTGTAGCTTTTATAGTCTTTGATATATTGACGTTTAAAATTAAAAAAAAAAAACGTTTATATTTCAAAAACTAAAAGAGCTACAAAAAACTTTAAAAAACAAAAAATACAGCTTTTCATATTGTCTATATAAAAAGTTTTACAAACATTTTCGATAAGATGAATAATAAAGGAAATATAAACAAAAATGTGATTAAATTGAGGAATTGATCCTGAAGCAAAACCATTTTTAATTTTTTAAGCGAAAACCATGCGTTGGACAAAGAAAAACCAGGAAATTAAATTTGCTTAGCAATGACTGAGCATTTTAAAATTATTTTTTATTTTAAGAAATAGCAGTGGCGTAGTCTTTTTTCTCCAAATATATTCAATGCAAAACCCGTACGGACGCAACTGGTAGGAAAAATTAAAATTTTTGTACATCAGAAAATGCACCTTAATACATAAAAACACGTACTAAATTTCATGAAGTTATCTACAATATTATTTCAGTTATTATCAAAAAACAATTTTTTTAAAACTTTATCACCCTGTATCTCAGAAGTTAAGACTTTTAGGACATACGTTCATAGGAAGTTTTTTTCTTAAAAAAGGTCCAAGAATCACGTCCTTAAATATTAGCATGTGTTTAAGGAACCCTCTGTATTATGATTTAAGGGTACAGATAGACTTCGGAATTTGTGTAAAACGTAATTTTTGCATTTTCAAAAAATAACCCATGTATTTCAACGATATTTATTTTTTAAATAAGTTAATAACAATTTTAATTTGCATATATTGCATATTTATGTTTTACCAGATAGTATACCCAGACTTTAAACATCTTCTATCAAAATTTAGTTAGCAATACATGATTAGCTAAATCGTTAAACCTTTTATCGACGAAATATGGCAAGATCTTTCTCAGGTCAATTAATTAATTAGCAAAGTCAAAAAAAGGACTTGGCTAGTAAACAGTAGTTTTCAGACTAACTGATCCTAACCGAAGAGTTTTGCAAGAACTATTAACGTCTTTTGAATTGTCACAAAATGTATCTTTCATCAGAGCCAATTATGCACTTGTACCTGATAGTATTTTAAGAAAACTCAGTGCATGTATCTTTTTAAGGCTATGGGGTTGTTTACTGATTTTAAAGAATCATAAAAAAATAATGGGAAAATAAGAGTAGTCGTTCTTTAAAAAAATTAATGCTTTTCCATAATAGACACCTATTTTATTAGCTCAACAAAATCCTACAAAACTTAATAAAACAAACTTTACATTACACTTAAAAACAATCTACTCTTTGGGATTTACTGTAACATATGACTTATCCTAACTTTTAAAAATTATGTTTTTTAAGTAACCGCCAACAGCTAACCACAACTAACCACAACTGGTTGCACAAATAACTTATTTTTAAATTGATAAAAAATGCAAATTATGATTATAAAATATATTAAACTATACCTAAAACGGCATTTTATCATTTTTTGACACGTATAAAATATGTTTTTTGCATTTTGAGATATTATTCTAATATACGATACACATTTTTTGCGGACTCTAGCACATTTCTCTAAACAAAAATGTTTCTCTTAATTTAATAGACTTTTTTAGCACCAAAAAGTAGACCAGCTAACTTATCATCCGATGTAAAGTTGGCATTAGGGACATGTTGCTTTAGGCACATGGACGAAGTAGTCTTTTCTCTTTAAAGACACTGCTGGGAAATTAAAAACAAAAAGTTTTGTTTTATAAGTTGCCAGAATAAGTTTTTTGGTACGGGATTTTTAAAATATTTGACAGTGTCAAATTAGACTCTTGTCTACATAAGCAGTATTTAGCTGACTAAGTAATGCCTACGCAAAAAGAAACAGCATGCCTGTTAAATGTTTTATAGTTTAGCACGATTATTATAAGTATGATCATAATAAACACTATATGTATATTATTTTAAAAACATTATTCTCTTTTTAGAATTGTTAATTGTTTTTCCTGTAGAACAATTATTATTAAGTGATTATGGAGTTTCATCAATTAACGACCAAATTTATTTAATTTTTAAACATATCACACGTTTTTGAATTATTTTTTTCTTGTTTCAGCCATGGTGAAGATTTAATTGTCACCCCATTTGCACAAGTTCTTGCCAGTTTACGGAGCGTACGCAACAATTTTCAATGTCTCACCAACGTACCATCAAACAAGTAAGTAAATTTTAAGTTTCTAGTACTTTTAGTAAAATTAAAAATTATTTACACCCTTTGTTTTAAATACGTTTATTTTTTTTATTTTATCTACATTGTGTATAAATCTCATAGAAAGGACTAAAAAAATTTTAAAATATAAATGGTCAAAAATCTATTTTTTTTTCTTTATTTACCATGTTGGTTTAGGTGACTTACTAAATAACAGCATTGTTTTTCTAGCCTGTTTTAAAATTTTGGTTTAAACCAAACTGTAAAAATGTTACAAAAAGTTTATTTCTATTAAGGAAGTGTTTGTCATATTTTAATATATTGTGCACACTGTATTAATTTGGATCTATAAAGTATTTTGTATCTTTAAAAGCAAGTTTTTAATAATTTAAAATTTTTATTCGTCAAGGGGAAACAGATATTTGATTACCGAAACGGGCGAATGCAAATCAGTTAATTAAAAACAAAATTAAAAAACGAGCAAGAAAATACTATGCGCCAAGATTCTTTTAATAAATCATTTGCAAAGTATAAAAAAATATTGTTAATAATTTTTTCTTTTTTAAATTTGCAAAAATAAATTTAAAGTATGGTTTATTAAAATATAATACAGTATGTAACAAAAGTGTGTGACTTTTATTACATAAAATAAGTTTTTAGTTTTGATAGAGTTTACTTTAGAGAAGTGCAGCCTTTTGTAAAGAACATTAAATATTCTATTAACAAAAAAAATCCAAAAAACATAAAATAAAATGTTTATTTATATTAAATACAGTAAAAAATGTTTAAACTAATTTTTTTAAAATAAGCACACGACAGCTATTTCATTTACAAAATTAAATATGCTAAATAGCAACATAGTGAATAGAATGTCGGGTAAATTGTATTTTTACCTTAAAAGACATTTTTTTAACTAAATAAAATAACCTGTGATTATGCTATATATTCAAGACCTAAGCGTCGATTGCTGTATACTAAATGAGTTTTAAACTCATTTGCATCTGACAAAGGCCTTTGTTTTCTGGAAAATCTATTAGCTTCCTTCTAAAATCTTCATTACTATACTAAGCTCTATTTAATTGTAAAAACCTTTTCATATTAAAACCGTTTTCTTGATAGAATAGAGAAACAAGAAAGCCCAATGGTGTATATAACTCAATTTACATAAAAACTTAGTCAAAAACTAAAAGCACCCCTTAAAATTTTCTAGTACAGGACACCCATCCCATTAAGATCGTTTTTACCCTTTTTTTCCCAAAAATTTTTTAATTTGGATACTGAATATTTTTGTTATAATAATTAAAGATAAGTTTTTTAAAGAGACGTAGGGTTATCCAACAAAGGAATAGACAGGTAGCTTTTGTTTGACTCTACCTGCACTTTTATAAAGAAAACTAAAGCCATTCCTATAGTTTTTTCTACCAAATTCGAAAATAATTTAAAAAACAATCCATCAAATAAAATTCTAGGGGTTATATTGATTTTTTTTTTATGAAATCCCTATTTTTCTGTGGTTTTTGATTCTTCGTATATATTTTGATCTTAAAATGGTAAACTTTTAATATAAAAACATCAATTTCTGCACCTTTAACCAGGAAATTATCTAGCGTGCTCTTTACTCTTAAAGATCAATACACGAATCACCCCTTTTGGGGGTAGTGTCACTCCCCCTTTTACTTTTAAAACCTGTTGTAAAGCCCAAAGGTCATAAGCTTAAATCAATTTTTTTTTAAAGATCATAATACCTTTCCCATTCAAATCTGGGTTTAATGATCCCCCAAAACCTTGAAAATAAATCGATAATATCAACCAAAACGTTTTTTTATCAACTTAGTCCCCCTTTTAAATTTAACATAATTTTCATCGTTTTAAATGTTAAGGTAGTTTATTCCCAAAAGGCCCCTATTAGACCACAGTTCGGAAATATTTAATTAAAAAATAGTGTTTCTGGGCTCTTATACATTTTTCTGTACAAAAATTACCAAAATTTTACCCACATATATAATTTTAACTCTAAACTTTTCTTAAGATATTGATAAAAAACAACTAAGGAATTTTCTTAAATTAGTCTCCCAATTGTAACAATTCATTTTTTAAATATTAAATACTAAATAAACAAATTAATCTTTAAAAATCGTGTGAGAAATACACTAAAGACAATCTGGCAACAAAACCCTGTTTTCCCGAATAAGGTATACATTTCGCATGCGTCAGGGTTTACTTAATTGTTTTTAAAAAAAAACGGCCAGTGATGATCGCGTTGTTAAATTTAGCAATGGACTTAGCAATTGTTAAAGTTAACAACGGTTTAAAATTTCAAAACGTCATTGTCAGTGTTATTCAATTATTTGGGAGGCAACCTGTCAAAATCTGAATTTTGTTAAACATTCTAAACCGTTGTTAAACAACAATTAAAAAAATTTCAAAACATCCTTTAAATTCCGATTTTATTTTAGAATTGGCTGGAAGTAGTAAAGTCAGAGCAAAAATTTGTGGGCTTATGAGTAACGACGCAGTGGGACAGACTCATAAAACGTGCAGAAAAAAATTGATTTTATAGAAATTGTTTAGAATCATTTAAGAAATACGGATTATCTTTTTGATTACATTTTCGGACCTCTTGAAAAATGGCTAAATAGACAAATTTTGAGACTAAAAAAGTTCACTCATATTCCTGAATGACACTGAATACATCAGATATACGGATGGTTCCAAAATGCTTTACTGCACTGTGCAAAAGAAAATAACAGGAGGCCTTATAAAAACAAGCGGATCTGCATAATAACAAAAAGAACGGGAAATCCTGGGAGAACGCAATAAAGTATAGTCTGGCAACCGTATCTGTGCCAGTGCGGCGTCGGTAAGGGGAAGGAAGTTGTAAACCAAACATGGCGTGCTTCATTCATAAAAAGCACAGCGGCGTGCGGATTTTCCAAAAGTTCAGGTATATTTTGTAATTTGTTTAAATGAAATGTGTACAGTATACATTTATGTTTTATTTAAAATATATTTTAAATGTATGGTCGTCACCAAAAATAAAGGCATTTAAAGACGATCAGTAACAATTTCACAAAATATAAGTCAAGTTAAAAATGCAGAAAAACGTCATTATCTAATCGTTTTTTTTTTATTTGTTTACCTCTAAGATAGGCGGTATTTTTAATTTTGGTAATAATTCAAAATGAGGAAACGTCGTTCTACGTTCCCCTGTAGTATTATTATTGCAATTTTTGATAAATGACAAAGAAATTTATAAAATAAAAACTTACTAAGTAAGCATTACTATTACTATAATGTTAAATCATTATCTACCCATGTCTCGTCCAAATAAATAATATTTCGCCCTTCTTGGCGATATTTTCGTATTTCATGTATATATTTGTAGCTCCAATGTAATATATTAGGACGCTCCATTAAAAAAAAAAATATTTTAAAATTTACGCCAAAAAAAAACCGTTTGATATTAGTAACGTCCCAAGTGTTTCCCTAGAATATGAAAATTTTTAATCTTCTCGCAATTTTTGCAACAATTTTCTACTTGTCGGGACAACTTTCAATTTAAGATAAAACCTATTTTTTCATATGTCTTATCACTTGAAAATCAAAATTTTTATTCTTCTCGACAAGAAAAGATGCGTCGTTTTTTTAGGACTGGATAACATTTGATTGGGGTTATTTTCCCAACCGTTCCTTATCTTCTTTATTAATTTTCCGTACAGTTGATATGGCAGCTCCGGTGTAAAGAGATACCTGATCAAGCTTACGTTTAAGTGGCAATTTTAAAAATTGCTTGCGCTTCTTCATCGCAAACCCGATTAACAAAAAAAAACAAAAATAAAATGGACAAAAGTTTTATTTAAAAGTAGCTTTTATTTAATTTATGAAAAGCTGTATGCTTTATTCTGTGTATAACAGTGTTAGTTCTGAAATAAAAGCGTATTACTCAGTCTTTATTTAGTGACAAGCGGGTTGCCTAATCATCGAGACTTGCCCGATTTCTTTGTTACTTGCTAACAGCTTAATGAAAACAATACTTTTTTCATATTTTTGACGTAAAAAATGGCATAAAGACGAATAAAGATCCTCTTCGTAAAAAATGTTGCAAACAGATGACTTGCCAACTTTAGTGTCCGCTTCATATTTAGCTTTCTTTTTTGTATATTTATTGTTTAAACCCAATAGAAAAAACATGATTACTGTTTTATAAGATTATTTCTTACCTATAAACATTTGCTATTACTTCTTTTGTTTGTCCATGTAGTGTCTTTTCGCAAGTAAATTTGTTCATTTTAAAACAATAGTAATAATATTAAAATACTATAAAAAAATCAAATAAGAACTAAAAAATGTATATACAAGGTAGAAAAACAAAACAAAACAAACAAAATTACACAACACCAAATTTAACACTTAGAAATAAGGATAAAACCTTCGACCTCCGACACTGAATGTTTGAATATTCGACATTCCAAGAGAGGCACCAGAAACAGCGCAAACACTTCCAATCACAAGTAAATTTACCCCATAGAAACAAAACATGTGACAAACCCCACCAACCAGGTTCGTGTAGTTCGCAACTGGACAAGCCTTTTGTTTGATGTTGCCAGTTTAGACAAAATCAATAAGGTCTTTGGAAAATAATTACCTAATAACATAATTTTTTCTTAGTAAAACAAAATAGATATTAAATAAAAATTAAAGTATATAACAACCATTTTAATTCTCAGCTTTTTTCAATATTTTATTTTGTTATTGTAAAAAATTAACATTAAAGTTTAATGGTTTGTTTTATTTGGAATCTCGCCTTTTACTTTTTGGAAAATGGGACCCTCTTGGTCCGGTCCTGGGTATGCGGGCTGACCCTGTCCAGCCCTATTGAACCCCTATGAACTTGCAGATCGCCTGCCAAAAAAAAAAACCCCCAAAAAACCCAAAAATCACAAATATTAATCTACGTTTCGGTGGCAAGTCGGCCACCGTTATCAAGATTGAAACTAAAACAAAAATGAAACTAAATTTTAAGAAATTTTAGGTCCCAAAACTTAGGAAATTCTGATAGCTTTTGAACTTTTAATGACGTTTTGTCATAAGACCAAGAGGGTCCCATTTTCCAAAAAGTAAAAAGGCGAGTAACCCAAATAAAACAAACTAAAACATGGATCCGCCACAAAACTATAGAACATATTAAAGTTACTACTTGAGTATATAATAGTAAGTACTATTGCTTTCTTGTAGTTAAACTTGGCACACACACGTATACTCGTTCGAAATAGTTTAAATTCCTTTCGCTTACAGTTAAGTTTGTCAAATCAACTCTCTTGTGGGTATCTGGACATTCGGGAATAGAAGTCAATAAAAAGCAATGACTAGCGAAATAGGGATCATCCACACCATACTTTGAACCACAACCTGCCCTTGGAGTAACCAAAACCACAGCACGAGGGCAAACCAGGGAATGGATCCGAAACAAACACGAGAAATACTGGGAAAACCTCAGTAAAGTTAGACATGGAAAAAGCTTCGTAAGGGGCCCGTCCAAAAGGAAGGAAGAACTACTCAGACAAAGTAGGACTTCGCATAACAGTAGGGTTGCTAACAGGGCTCGATAACTTAGAGGAAACCTACACAAGATAAGCTTATACAATGGGGACCCAAGTTGCAGAATGTGCGACGAGGGGGAAGAAACAGCCTACCATATTCTGTGCGAATGTGAAGCATTGAATCGCAAAAGACAGGCATTATTTGGGCACAGGAATATATCAACCAACTATTCTCGTGGTTGTACAGACTTGTAGAAGGAACAAGACTAATAAGAGGATTGGTATAAAAGATAATGGAAGAAGAAGAAAAATATTTTTTGTGCAAAATCTTGTTCTGTAAAAGCGACCATTTTCGACTTGGGGGGTTATGTATCAATTAATAATAATTGACCAATATTTTATCAAAAAAATGTGCCAGCTTCAGAGAAAAATGTATCGATTAGAAAGTCGTTGGGATCTTTACCTATAATTCCTAAAAGACCATGTCTGCCGAAATGTGGAAAAAAGTTACACATTTTTTTGCTTAATTCTCAATTTTTTTTATTTGGCCATTTTTCTAGAGATCCGAAAAAGTGCTCAAAAATTCTAAAAAAATATATCCGTATTTCTTGAATGATTCTAAGCAATTTTTATTAAATCAAATTTTTTCTTCACATTTTATGAGTAAAAGTCCCTTTTGCGTAAAAAATTTCGAAAAACTATGGACGTTTCTGGGAATAACAAAAATGTTGCACCTGATTCTGAGGCAGTTTTTGAAGCTTATTAAGAGGAAGATTTTAAGCAAACAAATGTATCTAATCTGGATCTTTTTGTGTGCCATAAATTCGTTTTTATAAAAATAAAGGTTTTGAGACAGAATTCCATAACCCAAATCAAAAATCCAAAAAGAGAAATCGATAGACAAATTCAAGATGAGCATTTAAAAAAATAAGCTTAAACGGTTGAACATATGAGCTGTAGACTGATTTGGGTGACACAGTGACGCTTTGACCCACTGTGCGACGGCTTACCGACTGTACTGTATACTCTAGCGCAGGGGTCTCCAAACTTTCCAGCCTTAGGGCCATACTGATTACTCCAGTAAGTTCCGAGGGCCAAAACCATATTATCATTGTTGCCGGTGGTAAGAAGTGAAATAGTCCACTGATGAAAAAAAGTCCGAAAAAGTACACAACGTTTAGAAAAGGCTGCAAATCGGACTAAAGTCCGCAAAACGGCAACACTGCATATTATTAATTTTCCTGTCATTATCTGTAATTTCTAGATTAGTCGTAGAGTACGAGCCATGAGGAGTAACGTGACGACATCTGGGGGACACAAGCGGAAATAGGTAGTACCTTCTATCGCTAACAGATGGCGTAATAGCACGTACAGAATAATCTCGTTGGTTCGAAAAGTTCTGGTGTCTTCCACTCACTTCTAGATGGCAGTAATTGGAATATATAAGAAGGCTAGTGGCGCAACCACAAGTCAGTTCCTATGACACTGTTGTTAAATAAAATATTGCATACCTCCTTAAAACGTGTTTGTGCGTGTTTAAGTTTAAGACATCTTTATAAAAGTATTTTGATTTGAATTGTTGCTTTTGTGTGTGAATTAGTAGTATGGAAAAGAAGCGAAAAATTGATAGTGAATGCAGAAAATTCAAAGATCAGTGGAACATTCAGTATTTCGTAATTGAGTCCAGTAACAAGGCGCTATGTTTGATTTGCAATGAAAGCATAGCCGTTCTCAAAGAATATAACATTAAACGTCATTATGAAACAAAACATTTTCAAAATTACTCAAAATATACAGGAAGTTTGCGGACAGAAAAATTGAAGCTATGCAGCGCGGATTGAAATCGCAGCAATCTTCATTTACAAAACTCAAAACTGAACAAGAGGCTGCAACTCGTGCCAGCTTTCGTGTGGCTCTTGAAATTGCAAACGTGGAAAACCATTCACCGATGGAAAAATGATAAAAGAATGCATAATTGCAGTAGCCGAAGAAATGTGCCCTGAAAAGGTAAATTTATTAAAAACTGTCAGTATGTCAGCAAACATGTGGCTCGAAGGGTAGAAAACATCGCTGAAAATATATCCTCTCAACTGTTCGACAAAAATGGACATTTTGAGTGGTTTTCTTTGGCCTTGGATGAGTCAACGGATGTGTCAGATACTGCTCAGGTGTTGATTTATATTCGAGGAGTAGATAAAAACTATGAAGTGCACGAAGAACTTCTTGATATGTATAGTATTCATGGCACAACTACTGGTACAGATATTTTTAAAGGAGTTGAAATGGCCATTAATCAAAAGAACCTTCGATGGAAAAACTTGGAAGTGGGAAAGATAAAGGAGTGGTCGCTCTTGTGTCAAAGGCTGTAGAAAATGACGGTGGTTCAAAACCATTAGTCTTACATTGTATCATTCATCAACAGTCTTTGTGCGGAAAATGTTTAGATATGTCTGACGTTCTGAAACCAGTCAACAACTTATCACAAAACAACAACTGTTAATTTTATCAGATCTTTTGGGCTGAATCACCGACAATTCCGACAATTTATTGAAGAGAATGGAGAAACTGACTTACCTTATCATACTGCCGTACGCTGGCTTAGTTGTGGAAAGTCCTTCAGCGCTTTTTGAACTTCGAGCAGTGATCGAAATTTTTTGAATGAAAAGCATCGCCCTCTTACTGAATTACAAAACAACGCATGGCTGTGGAAGTTAGCATTCTATGTTGATTTGACAAAACATGTGAACGAACTGAATTTGGGATTGCAAGGAGAAAACCAGCATTTTCCTGATTTATACACTAATATCAAATCATTCCGGAAGAAATTGAGACTGTTTCAATCACAACTACGAAGTAAATGTTTTTCACATTTTAAAACATGTGAAATATTCAGCCACACTACTGAGACTGAGTTTCCTATCGATTTTGCAATCGAAACTTTGAGTGCTTTGTCATTGCGAATCAAATTAAGATTTTTCAGAATCCTTTTGATACTGACATTGAAACCCTAGCCCCGGAACTTCAAATGGAAATGATTGATCTCCAATGCAGTGATATAATTAAGAACAAATATCAAAACTCATCTTTGTTGGAATTTTATAAGAGTCTTCCACTGACACAATTTGATAATTTGCATAAATTTGCTCGTGGTCCGTTTTCTGTTTTTGGTACTACTTATTTGTGTGAGAAAACCTTCTCCAAAATAAGTACACAAAAAATGTTTACAGATCGAAATTAACTGATGAGCATCTTAAATCTCTTTTAATAATTGGTACAAGTAAAATTAGTCCACAACTACAAACTATTGTCAGTGGAAAATCTCAATTACATAAATCTCATTAGTATTTCATATGTCATTATGTTTGTTATAAGTTATGTGATTATTTAAAATGTATAAAATGTTAGTTGGATTCATTTCAATAATTTGTTAGTTATTATATACTGAAGTTAAATTTTCTGCATATTATACATGTCTTTACTCATTACAATTCTGTGTTTCTATATCCAACTTATCACAAAAACAATAACAATAAGCCTACAAGAATGTTATGAGTTAGCGGAGTTAGACCATGACCATATCAATGTAGATGTCATATTAATAATTATTCAACATAAAATTAGAATACTTCAGTAAACTAAATTTAATTTGCTATAAAAATTATTTGTTCTCTAAAAGGAGTTTTCAAGTATGCTAGCTCTCCGCGGGCTGGACAAAATCAGTCCGCGGGCCGGATGTGGCCCTCGGGCCGTAGTTTGGAGACCCCTGCTCTAGCGTAACGACTGTCGCGATACACCTACCTTAAACCAAAAACGCATTAATATGATTAATATTTGCGCTGAAACAACAAACTTTTCTTGAATTTTAAAACGACGTTCCACATTAAAACTTTTGTCCTTCTGACGGAATACAGAAACACGAATTTCCTTGAATTATATGTAGGTATAGAAATCTCATTTGCATAAGGGAACAATAATAATGGCAATCCCATGTGTTCTCTTTCACAATGAAAACCACCCCTTTTACGACAGTTTCAAACCTTTATAACTCTGGATACTAGTTGTGTTGTGTTGTTGCTATAATTTTAATGATAATGCCGTGAAATTTCTGAATATATCGTAAATTTACCGAGAAATAATAAAAATACTTTTAAGAACCTTCGGAGCATAAACGTCTAGAAAGTTTTATTTTTATAATATTTTGAATACTAGATGTTTTATTACATATCTTTGTACCACTTAAAAATGTTATTATAATTAAGGATAACCTAGACTAATATCTAGGTACAGAGTGTCCAATTTTTGTTGTCATTATGGGGTTTCTCCGTTCCTAGGAGAGATACAAAGTTGCCGTTTACGCAAACCTGAGCTACTTTTTCGAGAAACGAAAGATGCCAAAATCAGATTTTTCCTAGCCCTCCTTGTTTTTGAGCTACAGGTGAAATTAAAATTTACACTTTTAGAGAATACCTCGTATCTCAGCTCCCTGATTACCTGTCGAAAAGGTAAAAAACATTCCTATAGAACTTTTTACGTATAATTCAGCTGCGGACTCGACTTTTTTTAGTGCTACTGTTTTTGAGATACGACCAAAAATTATGATTTTTTAAATGGGACACCCTGTATTTTATTATGTTATTAGATTGCCCCATTTTTTTGCCATTATAATGAAATGTAATAATTGCCACTTTTGTATCTTGAGATGTCAAAAATCTTACAAATATGAAAATTTGATGTGTTATTTTTTTAGTTGGCCGTGATTTGCACATTAGAATTCCAAAAAATAATTTATACGTTCTATCTTGATGCTTTTAATTATTTACAACAAACAAACATAACAATCTTAATATTTTAACAAAAAAAAAATTAAAAGATATGCTCGAAATGGTTGCCATTTTCTCTAACACAGTTTTCACACACTTTGGTAATTCTGCGCAATGACTTTAATATTGGTGCGGGATGCGTTTGTTTCTGTCTATAAGCCTCTTGAGTGGCATCACGAAGATCTTTAACTATATTGTGTCAAGTTCTATAA
This sequence comes from Listronotus oregonensis, assembly GCA_019359885.1. Taxonomy (NCBI): domain Eukaryota; kingdom Metazoa; phylum Arthropoda; class Insecta; order Coleoptera; family Curculionidae; genus Listronotus; species Listronotus oregonensis. The sequence continues at coordinate 14,437 of JAHBCN010004112.1, read as the reverse complement.
AGTAAATTCTGTAAAGAGCCCCAAAAAAAGAAGTCTTAACACAGAGAGGTTAGGAGACCTAGGGGGCATCTTACAGGTCCGTGCGAACGTGCGTACCAATCCATCGTTCGACAAAATGTTTTGCTAAATACTGTCTAACAATTTGGGCATTATGTGCTGGAGCACCATCTTGCTGGAAAAATATGTATCGACGATTCGCTAAAAGAACATCTTTTAATAGTTTGAAAAGCGTATTTTCTAATATCCACAGATAACGTTGTCCAGTGAGGCCAGCGACAAATTTGATATTTTACTTTCGCTCCTAATATAAAAGAAGCAACACTAAACCTAAATCTTTTTGTCGCTCACGTGAAAATATAAGATGTTGATTTTCACGTGACCAGTATCTAGTATTTTGTCGATTGAATATCCCGTCGCTATCTATATAACTCATCTGACCAAATAACAGTCCTTGCAAAATTTAAATCCTGTTTATCCTCCCCAAGTACCAGTGATACCTTACCTTTTCGATAGGTAATCAGGGAGCTGAGATATGAGGTATTCTCTAAAGTGTAAATTTTAATTTCACCCTGTAGCTCAAAAACAAAGAGGGCTAGAAAAATTCTAATTTTGGCATCTTTCAATTCTCGAAAAAATAGCTCAGGTTTGCGTAAACGGCAACCTTGTATCTCCCCTAGCAACGGAAAACCCCATAATGACAACGAAAATTGGACACCCTGTACATAGATCACACCGAAAAATTCTGCAAGGCACCTATGACACCAGTAGGCTAAAATCAAAATCTACATTTTTTTAAGTCTTGACATAAGCAATGCAAGTCGATACTTGTTATCGTTAATTTTTCGTGAATTTTTAGAAGTTTGTCTGTTATCGTTAAAATGTATCTTACACGCGAAAATTGTCGCTCTATGATTTATTATAATTTTAAAAGTTTATTAAAAGAATTTGAACTGCTTTTGATGATGAAGCCCCCAGTTCGAGGAGTGTGTACAACTTATTCAACGAATTTAAAGTTAAACAAGTTTCTTCGAGTGACGAATTGCATGAGGGGCGGCCAAATTCTGCTGTGACTGAAGAAAACATAGCCGACTTTTTTTTGTTTACAAAATTTAAAGTTAAATGCGAAGTCAGCGTTTTTCAAATCCAAATGAAGCTGTTTCTGCGTTTGAAAACTTTGTTTCGAAAGTGACCCAGTAACAATAGCATACATGTTTTACTGATTGGTTTTATGGAATGAATAAATGCGTTGAGTTAGAAGGAGAATATTATGTTGAGAGACAATAAAGCGATTTTTCCTTACAAATAAGTTGTATTTCTTATAGTTTGCAGAAATTTTCGGTGCGACCTACGACTAATATATTTAACGACTTCGTATTTCCCTTTGCAGTATATTTCTTAAGTTTTCGTATGAAGTATCTTTTTGTATGTTCTAAACATAATTTGAGATTTTGCAGATAAATTATAAATTTTTTTAACGTAAACTATATTACTGCATAAATTTTATTTTACAATTTAATTTTTTAGCCAAAAATAAAGATGATATTACCTAAAACCATGAGCTAAAATTAAGTAAAAACTTTTTGTAAAAAATGCGGTTTTTTATTGTCCAATATTTATTTATTTTATTTATTTTTTAGGTCCCGGCGTTCTTCCGGAGCCGCCGCAGTTTCTACACCTCAATCTCGGAACTTCAACCCCGGAGGTAGGTTAATATTTAAATATTTGTTTAAATGTCATAATCTTTTATCTAGTGGTTTTATAAATAGCCATACATAGAATATAGTAATAGTTTTTGTTAATTTTTTAGAATCTATACAATATATATAATCAAGATACAGCAGTCTTAAAAATATTAAAATTTTAACCCTGTTTGCATAGTACACCCATTACCAATATTTAAAAAAATTAGTTCAGAATAATAACATGACCAGTATTAAAAAATATATATTTAAAAAGGAGATATTGACCACTATGTTCCTTAGAATCACTAAATTTTAAAACAGTACGAGTATAACAATAATTTGAAAAGTTAATTATAAGCTGCCAGGGTCTTAAATAATTGTGTAAATTGGGAAATTTTTGGATCTTTCCGCTGTGTAAAGTCTTACTTTTTTCATAATATGATAAGCTAATTCTATATTTCTGCAGATAAGACCAAATGTGGCGTAGAAATTAAATAGTTTTTTGTCTATTTATAAGCAACTATAGATTTATCTTTTAGAATGTTCAAAGTCTAATTTATGCTATAATTAGGTTATTATTTGGGTCAGCATTAGATAATAAATATAGATTTTTAACTTAATTTAGATACAAGTTTAAAAAAAAACCTTACTGGTAATATAAATATATTTCCTAAAAATGCTCATAGACAACGCATAACCACTGCACGCCGCGCCGTCGGCGTCGCATCGTCGCTGTATATAAATTAAAAAAAAAACTCGACAAAATCTGTGTTTTATTTCAAAACAAATTTTTATTAAATTAAAACTAGTTATAACTAATTTCGTTGTCGTAATAAGATTTATCAAATATTATTGTAACCCCCCAGACATTTTAAATAAATCGGATAACACATAATTCAAACATTAGGATTGTTTTTATCATTACGCTTCTGGTATTTTACTAAAAATGCATAAAGCTTTACATCAAACGGGGAACAGGAAAAATATAACAATTATTTTTTTAAATTGTTTTGTTGTTTTTTAATGTCCAATAGAGTGAATTTCTGTTTTTTATTAAAAAAATTGTGAAAACAGAATTTAAAATAAAAATTAAAATGTCATTTTAGTTCGATATTGATAAAGTTGGTTAAAAAATTATCGATAGCGACAATTTAGCATCTTATTAAATTTTATTTTAATTAGTTAATTCCTTTACTTACTAATATTTTAATAATCACGTCAATTTCAAAAATCAAAACAGTACTTATCTTTATTGGGGTGTTACGTTTAATTTAGGCTATTTTTTAACTTGCTGCTACCAACAATCTTTTTACCGATAATTGCCTCGAAAGTTGCGGCAACGCCGATTTTGACTAATTTTTTTACGCGGGGGTTTTTTAAAAAGCTCATTACGAATCTGAAAAAAAAATTAGTCGGAAACGTTTCGTTTTTAAGCTATCCATTATCAAATTTGAAAATTAAACTTCTCCATTTTCATCGTATTTTTCCTTCTTTTACACACAATTCTTGATTTTACTACTAAATTGGGAAACAATATTTTATAAACATCTTTTGAAAACTTGTTTTGATATTTATTTTACAACATTTTTTTCATTAAATGGCGAAGTTTCACTTTCAAACGCGGCGGTCATGTTTGGTGTAAAGAGACTCGTATTATAGGGGAAACCGGTCAAATACCGCGCACTTAAGAAATTTTGCTTGTAAAAAAGTAGTGTTAAAGATTTTATTAGACACGCTTTTTGCCTAACTGGAAGTTTTTTGCTTACCCACTTATTTGCGTAAAGGAAAATTTTAAATTTGATTACTCTAACAAAAAGTTTAACTAACCACTAATTTTATGTAAAGCGGATTTCAAAAAATGCTGCAATGCGCGGTATTCCCCAGTTCATTGGGTAATACCGCGCATTTTGTGGGGCAATGGCGCGCAGTTTATAAATATCATTTAGCTAGCATAACTAGGGTTAATTTTCTTTGTTGTTAAATAAAACAATGGTATACATTACTTTGTTTAATTTAAACTTATAAATGTTAATAAAGAACGAGAACATAAACGATAAAATGTATTTTTTATTGAATTATTGTCTTTTTAACTTTTTCTTCTTGGAAAGACACAGATCGCACGTATATTCCGCAGCCGAGTCCCATCCACTACATTCGGCGTGTGACCAGTTTGCACATAAAACGCATCGGTACCACATTTCTTTGTTCTTTCCAAATTCTCCACAGACAATGCACACATCCGTATTGAAGGGGTCGACTTCATCGTCTTCATTGTCGTCACATAACTTCTTCTCATCATAACTACTGGCGTTGCTATCTAAATGCAAGTTTCTGACATGTCTGGGTTTTGGAATTTTCTTATTAATGGCTAATTTTCTTTTTTTGGTTGCTTATCTTTTTTTGCATTACTTTTTACTCTTGCCTGTCCTTCCTTCTGGATCTTTTTTTCTTTAGCCGCTTCAAGCTGTTCCTTTAGAGGAGTGGACGTCAAAATTTCGGAATGCATTTTTGTTCTTTTCTTGACAGACGGTTTTAAAATTGGTCCTGGAATGGGTGAAAGTATTTCCAACTGCTTACGAAGTGAAAAATTCTTAGTAATGACAGGAGCCAAATTTTCCAGCTGCTTAAGTGGGAAGCGAGGTGGGGAGTCCCTATGTACAACACAATCTCTTGACGGTCCTGGTTGAGGTTCAAGGTTCTTGCAGGCTCTCGATGGTCTTGGTTGAGGTTCGCGAGTGTCTTTAATTTTTTCTTTTTCAATTTTAGAATTTTCTTTTTGACTATTTGCTTTATTTGTATCGTTTTCTTCCCTCTCATCATCTAAATTCACTTGCGAATGGTAAAGCACTATGTCGTTTTCGGGATTTGGGCTGAAATCATCTTCAGAAAATCTTTCTGGATTTATTGGCCAAATACCAGCAGCTTGAAAGCCAGAAATTTCTTTGTCCATCGTAGCAACTTTTATGTATGCCTTGTTAAAAATGGATGCCAAATCGTAATGCGTTATTTTTTCATAGGCTTTGGTTCTTATGTGTAAGTCGCATTCCCTATTAAATGCATTTTTTAAAGGGCCATACAAAGTCAGATCAAGTGGCTGCATGCGGTGCGACGTGTGGGGTGGAATAGACACCATTACAATTCCATGATCTTTGCAGTAATTATAAACTTCCAGTGAAATGTGGCTTGAATGATTGTCGAGTATCAAAAGCACAGGGTCTTCTAGGCTTGCTTTAATATGACTATTAAAATGTTTTATCCATTCCAAGAAAAGCCCTTCATTAATCCAGCCATTTTTTGAACAGTGATAGACAGCTCCAGGAGGACCATTTCTTTGCAAATGTGGATTCATCCATTTTTCTCGGGAATATAAACATCGGTGGGATGTACTGACCCAAAGTACTCATGGCACATACAACCGTTACAGTTTTTCCCCGTTCCCAGGATATAGCAGATCCTACTTGTTTTTGTCCCTTGGGTGCAAAAATTTTAGCTGGCTTTTGAACGGTCGAAATACCGGTCTCATCGACGTTGAAGATTCGACCTTCTAAAAATTTATATTTGTCCATAACTGATATCAGATTTTGGAAAAAGCGATCTACTTCAGTTTTGTTAAATGCAGAGATACGATTTAAGCTAGTACCTTCCGGTTGCCTAAGGCTAATAGTACTATTGCGTCTTAAAAAAAGATTTAGCCAATCTTCACCAGCTAATTTTTTTTCGGAATCGAAAGGGTGTTTAATATTGTTTTCTTCCGCGAAACTGTAAGCTAGTCGGCGCAGTTCAATCGGAGTAATCCAAAGAAAACTTTTGCCAATTTTTTGACGTGTGTTGATAAAGCTTCTTCTTGGACTTTGGTAAATACAGGATTTCTTCCCAATTTTGCTGCATTGGAATTGTTAGACTTTAGTCGGTCACGTAAAGTAGACTCAGGAATCCCAAAGGTTCTTCCTACTTCGCGAATAGCTCGTCCAGATTCTTACAGCATCCATTGCTGCCTGACTGTTTCGGAGACCAATTGCATTTTTGCGACTTTCGTTTATATTTTCTGGTCATGTTGTCAAAAAAAAAATACATATTATTAACTAACATAATAAGTAATAAAGGTAATACCGCGCACACGGTAATGCCCCGCAACTAATGCGCGGCATTCCCCAAACAACATGGCGCCATTTCACTGATCACAAAGTGAAAACTTTGGAAGTTCATAAATTAACAAATAGGCTGTTAATATATAAATGCATATAAGACAACAACTGTACCATTAAAAGATAACAAAATTTTGGCCACTTACTAATATTTGGTAAAAGTTAGATGGAAATCAGTTAAAACACGAGTTCCATGAAAAATGTATTAAACGACTAATTAGGCGCCCGCAAAAAGAATAGGTACTTTGAAATTATTTTAAAAGATGGCAGCACTTATTGAATGGTTGTGGGCACGTTCAGTAATTATCACTGCCCTGCGTGGTATTCCCCGTGCGCGATTTGACCGGTCTCCCCTACGTGGTTGCTGCGCTTAATGGGCGTCATTAACGTAAGCAAAGTCATCCACTTAAAACCCTCATTACTACGTGATTTTTTAATAATAAACGGTATTACTATAGACAACTAAATGTACACAAAATATTGTTTTTGTTTGAAACTTTGTCCTTATGACGTTGTCATTCGAATATCAATATTAAGACATTTATTCGATGGGTCACCTAAAACCGAAATACATTTTAAAAGAAATTAAAGAATAATTATGATTTCCGAAATTTCAAAATCAATTCCAAAACGATCGTAGAAAAATATTGTAACTTTTACTTTTATTTGTTAGCGTTGTTTGTTAAATAGCTATTTTCAGCGATCCTTAATTTATAGGAGGTTATAACGCAACAAAATCATTCAGTAAAGATCCTATAAATGCAGTCTCTATTAATCAACGATTATAGTACAAACTACTTTAGACATTTAGTCCATTTATAACTTTGTCATTTAACTAACAACCTTTAAAACATCTGTTAAGTTGAAGTTTTGCCTAAAACTGAAAAACATCTTGAAAAAAATGAGTTATGCAAAATTTCTTCTTTTTTCTTCCATCATATTTGTGAAAATTTAAATTTTCAATTTGAGCAATTTTATAATAATTTTATAATAATGAAAATGGGCGTAAAATAAATATAAAAACAAGTTTTTAAAAAAAGTTTATAAAATATTGTGTACCAATTTAATGTAAAAATCAAGACTTGTTTTCAAAAAGAAGGAAAAATAGGAAAATTGTGGTTAGTTTGATTTTCAAGTTCGATGATTAGTATTTCGAAAACGAAACGTTTTCGATTAATTATTTAATTAGTGATCAGCGCCCCAAAAAACCATCGTATACCAAAATTGATCAAAATACACGTTCTTACCACACTTTGTTGGGGCGCTAAAATGTTTCCTCACTATTATGGTGTCAGGTAATTAAGTTTAGCCTTGAACTCAAGCACAATTTAGAAATAAATACTTTACACCACAAAAAGTACACTCATGAACAAAAATATCGAATAATCTTAAAATTTGTCATAAGACGCAATGCTGATTGTACCAAAAATATTTAAATTACCACTTAATTATTAAACGAGGTGAGTAGAATGTAAAGTGTTAAAAAAAGGACAATCTCAGTTGTGTATCATTACAACATTTGTTGTGTTACTGTTTAATCCTACAAAGTTTAAAAGAGCAGTAGTGAATTAAATGGCCGTTATTAATTAAAAAATATGTAACACACTGTGGGGTTTATCATTAACACAACAAATGTTGTAATGATACATAACTGTGAGACTGTTCTTTTTATACTTAACATCTTACTCGCCTCCTTTGATGATTTCTGAGTGGTAATATAAATATATTTGAACACGAACAATTTTTTGCGTCTATGCCAGCTTTCAGATATTGGATATTTTGTTTAAGTGTTAGTTTGTACAATACCGATTTCTCCTCATTTTACTTACTGTTAGTTGTAAAACTCAATATACTTTGGGTACCCACATGTAGGTCCGGACTTAAAATTTTCTTTATTTATTATTGTACCTACTTTTTGGTATATTATGTAGGTTATAGGCAAAATGCAGATATTGAATATAAAGCAGAATCTTTTCGTCTTAGTTCATCAGTCTTTTGGAGTTTTTTATTGAAACTATTAATATTACTAGGTAATCAGGACCTGTACCCTATCAAAAAGTGCGGTGCCTACACAATAGATATTTGTCAGGCAACCTATTTATGGTGGGGTTTTCTACTGAGGGTTGTTTATTTAAATGTTATTGCGGTCACCATACTTTTTTTTTTTGTCTTAAAATTAGAGATAGTATTAGCTTGTTACGTTAAAATGGTGAATTCTTTTTAATACACCCGATTTTCCTGGAATTTTCAGACAAAAGAATATTAAATACGAAATTCCACTAAAATATGAACAAGCCCTATCTGTGTTTTCCAATTAATTAAAAGTTTAAAATTACATACCTGATCTACAATTTTATGTAAACAATTAGAGGAATGTTTTTGTTTCAAAACAATCTCCACGTGCCCATTTATGAATAGACAAAGTTTGGGTTTTAAAGGGATTCATCCTTGAGCAAAAATTTGTTTTTTAAAATAGGTTTGTGTAAAATTTATAAAGAGTAATGGGTAAAGGTTATATGGACTTTATAGTGGAAAAAGATTTATTGGTTTATACATTTTTAAAAGGGTTTTTTTCCTATTTAGAAAACGTTTGGGGTTTAAAAATTGGTGAAATTTAAAAGGACATAATGATAAAACTTTGGGTTTGCTCTGGAATAAAAATCTTCATCAGTTTTTTTTATATTGAAAACATATAACAAATTTTTTGAAGAAATATTAACAACGATGTAAAGACAATGTATTTAAATATTTTTTTAAATAACGTTTTCCTTAATAAACACTTTCCAATAAACACAAATTAAATTATACCTGAAGGTCCATGGTCTTCAATGGTACACAACTTTCATTACCTGCTGCATCAAGTTCTGGATAGTGTTAGTGTCTACTTCATGAATTTTTGGAATATCCGGCATCGCAACTGTTCATTTTCGACTTCCCAACCATTATCGTAAACCTTTGTACTTATTTTGCCCAAAAATATTTAATCGTACGAGGCTGGGGTACATTTGGGAGGTTGTCATTTTTGGCAAATTTAATGTTGTTGGCCTCTAACCAATTTCTGTTCTAAAGTAGTGACAAGGCGCAAGATCGGCCCAAAAATAAAAAATCATCGTTGGGATGTGTATGTGCCCAACCGCTGTGTTCATACATCGTCGTTGTGGTTGGGCCCAGTGGATCTTTTGGAACTGCGCTAGGGGTTGCTGGTTAACTTTTGTTGCCGTATGGAACGGGACCGAAGCTAAGATGAACACAAAGCTTTAACTCAAGGTGTTAAAACCGTGCTGATGAATGAATGACTTTCTGTGCCTTAAACGGGTGTCCCCAACGGTGCCTCTGAATGAGGGCGACCTCTCAGAGTATCTAGCCTTACTGCGGTAATGCGGGACTCTGCCGTGGTGGCTTTACTTTCCTAGCTCCAAACAAAAAGCGGACAGAACCGCTTTCATGGGAAAAAAAAAGTGACATTGCCCTGACCGAAACGGATAAATCCGTTTCGAGAGGTGCCACTCAAGTCAGCGCCGACGAAACGGGTGAACCCGTTTCGTAAGGTGCCTAGTCACCGGCCCCTGTTTTAGGGGGAAAGGGGGCTAACCCAAATCCTGAACAAACAGGTGCTTAGGAAAAAGCAGAAGCGGAAAAGAACCGCCTTTATAGGAAAAAGGTTCCCTGGCTTTGAACGAAAGCGGATGGGGCCGTTTCATAGGATAAGGCCGGAGATGCGGCCTCAGAAGAAAACGGTTCCTGTAAAAGGACCTGGTAGCTACGTCACTAGACCGGGAGAGGAGGCATGATGGATCTAATCGTCTGCTCGTCATACTCTCCAGAAGACAGGGACACCAGGACACATCAAACCCATTGTGCTCGTGTCCGGTAGCGACACGGGGAAGAGGGGATGTAAGAACTCTCTCCCCTCTGGGATCAGTTTATTAGAAGTCCGATCTATTGGGAAAATATAAAAAGGTGTGAGCCACAATAGACCGAGCGGTCGCAGTGGAGGGCGTAAAAATCCACTCACTTTAAACTACCTACCTACCTATCTAGGGTATTTTTAATAAAATCAACAAATTTCGGCATGCTTAAAATATTTAAAAATGGAATCAAAGCCTCTTCCAATCCCCCTCCAACATAAGGTTTGAAATGCCCATCGCTCATATGGGCCCCCGACTACGTCCTCCCCAAAATTTTTATTATTTTAAAAATTTTTTGGTTTTCTGATACTTTATTTTTCTGCTTATTCTCTACAACGGTTGTAACTTTTAAAAAATTACGACATAATTTCCCAAATTTACTGGGTATTGGTCCAAAGCTTTTTGAAGATTTACACATGATTCGCATTAGTTTTGGTTTTTTAAATGGTCGAATTTTCCCTCTAAATATATTTACAATTTTAGTTTTGGCAACCGTCCAAATTGTTACAGTTTTGGATACCAGTTTTACGCCATAACTTTTTTTTAAAAATTACAAAAAATATACATATTGAAGTTTGAAAATGATCTAAAATTTTTTCCCAAAACGACTAAATTTAAGTTATTTAGGATTAACGCAACACTTTTTACGATAACTTTTTAATGGTTTTTAGTTTTAAAAATTATTTAAAAAGGTTTAAAATTAAAAATTTAAATTATTTAAAATACCCTAAATACTCAATATGGCTGTTTAAGGTGATTGCTTGATAAAATATAACATTTTTGGCTTATAGCCTCAAAAATAGAAATTATCTTACTGAAAACTGTATCAGCGTTGGCCTTGATAAAATAATTAAAAGTTTAATACTGTTACGGACTTTAAAAATAGGTTTAGTTAATAGAAATTAGGTTAAAAATTTTTTTTTAGGTTAATAATTTATTTGAAATAAATTACCTTAGTTTTCCCTTTTTCGGCGGCCATTGCGGATTATCCTGAGGCGCTGGAGACATCCATTTACACTTTTTTGCCTCCTGTAGTAAAAAATTCTTTCAGCTAACTCTAGACTTTCTAAACATTTCCATTCTTATCCACATTACTATAAAAAGCGCAAAGGAAGTCGGCACGGGCCAGTATATTTCTGACTTTCAAAGCAAGCAGAAGTTGACAGACAGTTAAGGGTTAAACAGTTATCATTAAATTGTTGTTACCATGGAAACGTTTGTAAATCTGATTTCCAATAAAAAGGTGTAAAACTAGGATTCGTGTTGTTATACGGGGTGTCACGAAACAATACCTTAAACGTAGATTTCTCTTTATCACCATAGCCAACATCATAAGGATTTTTAAATCTTTTTCCACCACCATAGCCAACCATTATGAGAAATTTTATGCACTCGTTTTAACTTAGACGCATTTTACTTTTATAATATGCTCTAACAATAGTAGGTCACTTTTTTGATAAATATTACCTTAAAAAATAACATCAGCTACATGTACAATAAAATGCTTTGTTACCAGGTTATAACATGAAATATATGAAAAATATAAAATAGGGTATGTTTTATAAAACATATTTCAAATAAAGTAAAATTCAAAAAATAAATAAAGGTGTGGGTATATTCGTGAAAATTTAAAATTTCAATTTAAGCCACTTTATTATATTTGATGTGGTAAAAGCGAAATAAAAAACCTTTAAACTTGCCGTTTTTATTGAATTTTGTGCCAATTTAGACGTTTTTTGATAATTTATTTAAAAAAACATATGATGCGTTTTGCGCACCACAATACTTTTTTTCCTTTAATATTAGTCCAGTAACTGAAGACCTGAAAGTACTCAAAGCTGTAAATAAATCTGTACAGTTTTCATTTGTGGCGCAATTCTTAGGTCTTCGCGGATGCTTTCGAGCGAGAAAAAGTTCATCACGATTCCGACGTGGGAACCCGCTCAAAATAAGCCTCCAAAGTTCCAAAAATGAGTTTGCGAATATCTACCAAAATATGAGATAATTAGATAATTTTTGTTTAGACAAAAAATGAAGATCACCTCGAAATCTACAAAAATGGTCCTTACCATTTTTTTCGCAACACCAATATTTTTCGCGGCCGTCGAAAAATCCATAACATTCCACACTGAATAGATGTGGTTAGTTGTGAGTCCGCGAGTCACTGGTCTGACGAATTTCCCTGATTTTTGAAAAATTATTGGACTTTATTAAAAAGAAAAAAGTACATTTGGAAACTAGACACTTTGGGCTTGCAAATGATGTGCATTAAAAAGCATTTCAATAGATCAGAGGTTCCCAAACTTTTTTTACCTGAAAATCTCAATAACATATTAGTCTCGCCTGGAGTTTAATTAAACCTATATTCTAAACTACACTTTTCTTACCAGACAAAGCACTAAGAATACAACTTTAAAATTTAAGGCCTGATGATCCGTTGTTAAATTTAATGGACTTGAAATTTTAAAAGTTAACAACGGTTTAAAATGTTTAACAAAATGTCAGATTTTGACAGATTGCCTACTAAAATCATTGAATAACACTGACAATGACGTTTTGTTAAACATTTAAACCGTTGTTAACTTTAACAATTGAATCCATGCTAAATTTAACAACGCGATCACCTCGCCCTAAGATATCTTTTATTTAAAATTTCCAATAATCAACATTGAGCAATAACAATTTAACTTTACAATATTAAGAGTATCTGGTTAGCGGGCGGAGTGGCGGGAGGGCGAGGAGTGCGATGCGTGCATGCAGCGGACCGTCACGTCTAAAGGTGGAAAGTTTGAATCTTTTTACTAAATCGATTCATTTGATTAACTCACTTGAAAAGATTCGTTCGCAACCGATTCACTTTATTATGATGCCGGTCGGACTCGGTCGGTTTTGAATTCCACAAAAAATGTGATAGTTATCTTAAATAAAGAAATTATTTAGATATTTCACTTTGGTATAATTATTATTTTAAAAAATATATTTGGAATAAAACTTTTAAAAACTATAATTATTAAAACCTACAAATGTACCTCCAAATTAAGTCTTTGTTCAAAAGAATAGTTAAAACAAAAAAAAAAGTTCTTTTGATTGTCAAACAGGTATATAGCCAAAACTGACTCGAACCGACAATACGCATGAATTGTTTGCCTAATACATCTATGGTAATGTGAGCAAAATCGAAATATACAGACCGCTTGCCACTTGCCAGGGACGCATTCTTGGCCTTGCTTCTTTCAAGATCCGTCAAATCTGTTAATAAATTAAATGAAAATTCGACGGATCCTGAAAGATCGAATGACCAAGAATAGTGCCCAGGTCGTAGCACGAAAACGACCGATTTGCCGTCATAAAATACCGAATTACCGAATCTTCGAGTTCGAGTCCGATTCTGACGTAGTGACCTTATGAACGAAACGAATCATCCAAACTAGGTTCGTTTTTCATCGCAGAGCGATCAAGCAAGTGGCTCAAAAAAGATTCGAATCCATTGAAAACAGGGAATTAATTTATTCGAATCAGTGCACTGATTCGTTCTTTATGAACAAATCGTTCGCGAACGACACACCTCTAGTCACGTCAGTCGCCGCGCAAGACGGTCGCGAGCCGCGGCTGTGTATTTGGGCACCTGTACTCCGCAAACACGGACCGACGAACGTTGACGGACTAAAATACAGGATTGCACAAATAAATCGTACAATATTTGTTCGCGCCAAACGTGAATTATAATTAAACCTTCTAATGTTAATTTTATTTTTACTAGATTAGGTACATAAAAAATCGGCAAGTGCTCTGCTTGGCCGCAACAATATATACATATTTTTTTACGTTTCTTTGGGGGTGGGGGGCCTCACCTGAAGACACGAATATCTTTCAGTGTTTGATACACATTACTAAATAATTTTTAAGATATTAGTTGTGAACGCATTAAAAATATTAAATATTTAATATATTTTTAATTTTTATTTCTACAATAAAATAGGATAAAAATATTGAACTAATAAATGGATGTCCTGTAGTAGAAGGATTTTAATTTCAGTGAATTTTAAAAAAAATGAAGTAGTTTAAGTTACAAACCACCCATCGCCCCCCCCAAAAACCCCATTTTGCGCCCCCCCAAATTTTTTTTGGGTCCCTTACCGTTCCCCTTGGCCTCCAGCGCCTACAAGAGGGCGTTATCGCCTACTTTGGGAAAAACTGCAATAGATGATCAGAATGGACCCAAACTCATATGCAATGATAAGTAAAAAAAGTAATTTTTGGGCCCCCGTAATGGAAAAATTTTCCGCCCGCTTATAAGTAAATCCATGAAGATAGCGGCATTCTAGCGTTAGAGCGGCAGCTGAAATGAGGGGACTTTTGGGTCCTGTTATCTCAAAAACTATTGATTTTTCGAAAAAAAATTATAAGGACCATTTTTGTAGATTACAAAGCGATCTTTATTTTTAAAGCAAAAATTCTTTAGTTCGCATATTTTGGCAGATATTAGCGGGAAACCTACTTTGAATTTCCACGGATATAATGGGCAAAAAGGGAGATCTTTAACAACCTCTTTTGGAGGTTTTCCATTAAAAAAAAAATAATTTAACGTGGGCACCGACTTTTTAAGCAGGTCAGTATAAAACTTAAAGTATTTGAAAATAGTTTTACGTTATTGTTATACCTTAAACATGTATAATAAAAATATTGAAAGTAACAATATTAT
>JAHBCN010004111.1:67472-109430 GCA_019359885.1 Listronotus oregonensis | reverse complement strand
AAATTTCTTGTAAATTGGTGAGATATACATTGGGAAACCAAAAACCATTGAACTTAGATTAAAACAAAACAAAAAAAAAAAGAGGTGATACAAGTGGGGGGGTTCCGAAACGCAGGGTTTAAAAACAAAGAAAAAAATGGTGGCCAAAATTATTGATAAAGAAACCCACTAAATGAAAGAAAAAATTAAAAAAGCTGTAATAATAGTTTTAAACAACCAAAATGTATTTAGCAAGCCTAGTATTGACATTTTGAATATCTGACAACCGTTGCTGAACTGTGTAAAATCAGTCAAGCTTCGGTAAGCAACGAATATTATAAAATTCGAAACTTTTAAAAATAGTTTTGAGTAATTACTTTAAAAAGGTTGGGAATACAAAACTAACTAAAACGTCTATCAATTAATAAATAAAGACAATGAATGTCCAAGATTCTAGTGTTATTGAAACCACAACATTGTCTAACACCTTCAAAGAGATGTTTCTTAATTATGGTATGTAATTGGAAAATAAAATGGAAAACGGATTTGTTGTTCGTCTTCTATTTCACAAAAAAAAAGTATCACTTTTGTGTATTTCTTTAGGACAGGAGGGCTTTTTGAGGCCTAAGTACCAGGTACATTTGAGTGGCGGGAAATGGTTAACACCTACACTTTTTTGTTCCAAAACAAGAAATTTAAATTTTAAAGCAGTTTGTCAAAAATTTTCGTAAATTATTGTAATATTTATTTATTTATATTAGATTAAAAGCTTTGCTGCTTTTGGGTTTAACATACCAGTTATCCGAAAAGGTTTACTAAGGTCTCATATTTCTCAGGTCAATCAGCAATTATGTAGGTATTTTACCATATTTATTGCTTTAAAGTGAAAAAAATACAATTTTCTTGTATTTTTTATTTAAAAATATATATATATATATATATATATATATATATATATATATATATATATATATATATATATATATATATATATATATATATTTTTTTTTTTTTTTTTTCGTTTAAAGCTAGACGGATACAAGATAAAACATTTAAATTAATTTATCTGAATATTATGTTAAAAATTTAAACGTTTAATTATTTAAACGCCTTCTGTTTTAACACTGCTTTACCTTTAAGTAATTATATTTTATTTCATTAGGAACATGAGCTTAAGTTATCCCACGCTTGGTTTAAATAAATTAATAGTTCCTATACGTCAGCTTCTTAAATGTTTCTTAAATAAAATACGGGGTAATTACCTCTTAAAACCTAAGTAGTTGCCTTGTTTCGCAAGAAGACAATTAGTTTAAAGAAAAATACCTTTAAACTTAGCAGTAAAAAAACCAATATAGGACTAAAGTTTTAGTTAGTTAGGAATTTAAAAAAATAGTATTATATACACAAAACGCGATCCAGCTACTTGAAAAGGAACTTTTTTTTTAATTAAAAGTTTTTTATACCTGATTAATTTTTCTGTAGAAAATTTGAACTTTGCAAGCACATTTAAAAAATTGTTTTAAATTTAAAATTTTTTATTAAAAAAAACAAATACTTTTAAGTGCTTAGTCTATTTTTTTAGATAAAACTACTTTTATATGATGATACGAATTTTTTTACTACTATTGAATTATTAAAGTTATTTTACAAATTTAACCCAAAAGCATATTAAAAAAAAATGTAATAGTCTACATAAAACTATTTAGTAAATGTATCTAATATGTATCACACTTAATTAAAAAAAAAAATGCTTTTAAAAAAAATTAAGTGAGAAAAAATAGCTGGATTTCTTTTGGCGTATTATTTTCTACATAAGTTTTTAATATAATGCATAGATAAGCAGCAGTACAAAAGCCTCTCAAAAATATAATCATATATCTTGATAAAGTTTGGTAACTCTCTATATATTTTTGTGATCAGTAGCTCGTAAAAATAAAATTTATAAATTATAATTTTGTATGATATTTAAAAAAAAAGAGGTAAATTAACACTTTTCCGATTAATTTTAGTATCTTCCATAAGTGATAACGCTTAGTTTCTGATCGAAATGATAAAGCGCATACTTTTAGGGGTTCACCCAATATAGAATAGCGCCATTTCAGTAAAATCCATTAAACTACTATACCGGCATCTATATAGGAAATACGTTATAACTTACCTGCAGTCTTACGACTTCGTAGCCATAACTCGCAGTAGCAGGAATAGCTGCAACAATAGGTCTTCCGACAACTGTAAACTTCGGAGCATTGTCGTTTAGATCCGTTACTCTTACAATAACCTTCACCTCATTTAATCCTAAAAATAAAATAAAAACTTAAAATCAACTGCAGTTAAGAAAGAAGTAAACAAAATATTGTAAACAATAAAACAAACTTTAATAATTTTGTTTTGATTGACTAGGCAAAGCCGGTTTTAATTAATAAATTAAAAAAATCATAGTGATGAGTGGGAGCGACCCAGCGGAGGAAAAAAGTATCCACCCTCTTTTCCTCCGCTGGGTCACTCCCCCACTACCGCTACTCTACTCTGCTTCGCTCTCCGTTTTTAGGCGTTTCTGATGACTATCGGAGAATTTTTTCACCGATTTTCCCCCCCTGAGAAAAAAATTAAAAAATGGAGAAAAATATTTTAATCTCTACTTTCATATGCCATTTTCAGAATTAAAATATATTGATCCGCCTTAAAACGGTAAGCCTCGAAAAAAACCCTTTTAAATTTTTTTTTAACCCCTAAATCAAAAACTATTACCGACAAAAAACCATCTACCGCTAGTAAATAACAGTTAGAGCTATCATTTCCGAAAAATTCTTTTAATTTTATACCGATATGTTTTTTTAAAAAAGGGGAGTTTTCCAGTTTTTCCCGGGGGGAAAAGTTAAAAAAATTATAAAGATCCATTTTGTGGGGTTTTTTAAATTTTTTAAAAAACCCCCCTTTTCCCTTCCGGGTATTCTAAAATTTTTGAGTTTTAGCAAAAAAAAATTTTGTTTAAGTTTTTATTGTTTAAACAGTTACTGTTTAAAATTCGCTGGGGACACACCCGGGGTTTTCATCTATTTACCATATTTTAAAAGGGGGCACAGGTTGTTTTCTGCTTAATTTAAGTGTAAAAATAGGCTTTTTTTTTCTCTGTTGATTGGCCTACTCGTAGTTTTTAATTTTTGACAGCATGCTGCTATTTTTAAACTGTGACTTTTCTAAGTTAAGGCGTCCTATTTAAAATAACTAAACGTAAAATATATCCACATTTTAAACTAGATCCCACAACACTTGCAAATTTAAGGAATTAGTAAAAATTAAAGTTTAAAAATTTTTGAAGTATTTTACAAATAAAGTTTTTAATTATTTTCTTAAGAATTTTTGCTTACTTTTCTTTTTGTCCAAAAACTGTTTCAGAGTATTTACATCTCTTTTACTAAAGTTAAAGTAAAAGCCTTTATGTACCATTTTTCTTCTTTGGCAGTTACAGAAATCATAATTCAGGCTTTAAAAATGGTAAACTGTACGTTATTTCAAATTAAATGACATTTTGTGTATAAACACACATATCTTTTAAATTTGTTATATGCTGCTGATATTATTTCGGTACAAATCCCCAATATTTTAACTAACAGGAGCAATAAAAATTTAAATAAGCTATAGCAATAAAAATTTAAATAAGCTATACATCCAAAAACCCTGTTAAAGTTTTCTTTATGTAAATTTTTATAATATTGACGAAAAGGTTTACCACAAATTCCGGTAACAAGCAAACTTTAATGACTGGTTAGTTACAACCGGCTTATTTATCCTATTTTAATTAAATTTTAAGAACTTGGACTGTGGTTGTTCGGAAAGATTTTTCATAGAAGCAGACTATTTTAAATCAATTTGGTTTTCAGTATGTTGGTAAAGACGAAATATTACCACACGCAGTTTTATAGAGGCACAATTTTTATCTGTAGCTCTTTTTTGCGGAGTTATGATCCTTAAAATATGGTAATAGAATAGAAAAATATATTTTTTTAAATTTTCCAGTAGAAAATTATTTATAATTATATTTATTTTTAGTAAAATCGCGTTCAAGAAAAGGGTATTTTATAAATGTTTTAGTTAATTTATGAATGTTAAAAAACCCAGTCTTGTAAAAACCCGGATGGGTTAACAAGAGGACAAATGGACCAAAAAAAAATGAAAAAAAATGATTTTGAAAAAAAATTCTGCTTGCAAAAAAAAATTAAAAAAAAAAATAAGAAAAAAAAAAACAAAAAAAAAAAAAAAAGGGAGGGCCTTTTAGGGGAAAAATAAAAAAAATTTTTCCCCTTTTTTTTTTTAACCCTTTCCCAAATAAAAAAAAATTAATTTAAAAAAAAACAACTTTTTTCAAGTATTTTTTTTAAAATTTTAAATTTTTTTTTTCATTTTAAATTTTTTCCTTGAAAATTTATTTTTATTAATGTTTTAATGTAAAGGTAATAATAAAGAAAAAAGTAGAAAAAGCGCCAAAAAGTTGATTTTTTTTTAATTTTTCCTAAATTCAATTTTTTTCAGAAAAAAATATATATATATATATATATATATATATATATATATATATATATATATATATATATATATATATATAAAAATATATATATATAATTTTTTTAAAATATTTAATAAAATAAAAATATATTTTTATTAAAAATATGATTTAATTTTAAAAAAAAGAATATAATATTTTATTTATTTAGGGTTATTAAAAAATTTAATTTTTTCCTTAATTTAAAAAATTTTTTAAAATTTTTATTCGGGTCCAAAAAAATTTTAAAAAAAAAGAAAAAAATTTAATTTTTTTTCTTCATAATTTTTTTTTTTTAAATAAAAAAATTTATTTTTTCAAATTTTTTTAATTAAAAAAAAAATATTTTCTTTTATGTAAGGCGGCAGACTGCAAATGTATTTCACTTTAATTAAACAACCCAATCAGACTTTTTCTTAATATTGTTTAAGAAAGCCAATAATATATTTCACATTTTTTTTTCAAATACAACGTTTAAATTACGAAAGTAAAAAGACATCCCTATCTTTAAAAATTGTATACCTAAGGGTAAACCAATGTCATGTAATATTAAATAAAGTTAAAAACTTATTTACCTAATTATTCCATTTGTTTTAAAAATATTAAGAATACAATACATACTTTTAATCCAAATATATATTATTAAGTTAGTCTAGTGACTCTAGTAACACTGGCACTTGTAGCCCAGATAAAAATCTGCATTTTATATACCATTAGCATAATTTAACGACGAAAGTACCTATTGACTATAAGTTTTAAAAAGAATGTGCCAGGGGAATTTTAAGATTTTAAAAACCCAAAATTTTTTTTGAAAAGGCTTTTTTTTGCCTGTAACAAATAAAATTAAATGGGGTTTATTTGTCTGGCAGAAAACAAACCTTTGAGTTTCCATTTTTTTCTTTTATATTTTAATTTAAATAAAAACAAATAACCTTGGCTCACAACTAGATTTTTATGTTTCGGCAATATTGGTGTTTCATATTACAATATAATTAAAAATTTCAATTAATTGTTATTATATAAGGTTATGACATTATAGAAATTTGGTAATATATTAAACATTTTTCTTTAAAATGGTAGGTTAAAAAAATTAAATATGTAAAGTTTTTGGGGTTATCCACAGGAAGTTGCAAAAAACTGAAATTTTTATTTCTGCTGCAGTATAATTAAACTAAAGAAAAATATTTATTTGAGGTGACCCGTATAAAAGTTGCTAAATGCTAAATTTAATAAAAAAAAAAAAAAAGAAAAAAGTATAAAATAAAAACATATTTTATGGTTTTATTTTAGGTTTCTTATTTCTTGGTTACCATATTTTGTGCAAAACCCAAACGATGCTGTTAGCCCTATATTATTAAAAATAAATAAATAAAGGTGTTCAGTTTTAAAGCATGTATAAATATTTTTATCATTTACTAATTAAACGTTTTTGTTTAAATAATAAATTGACCTTTATAATGGTTTTTACCAGCATTTTGTAAAATTATATAACAGTTTTAAAAAAAGCAAAACACTAATAACAAGCTGATCTGTCCAATAATTAGGTTTATAAATTTTATAACAAGATATATATTAATACAGGAAATATGGTAAGTCTTATGTTACCAGTTTTTAAACAATTTTCAAATATAGGTTAAAACTTATTTTTTAAAGTATTTTATCTTACGCATCTTAAAATCTTGCATTTAGGACGGAATAATTTTATGTCTTTATTTTTACTAGCAAGTGTAGACACCAAAATTAAATAACAAAAAGTTGTTTTGTTATTAAAAAAACGAAATAATTTGGAAAATTTGTCATAAAAATTTACATTACCAGGACTTTTTTACTGTACTGTATTGCAGAAATGGAGTTAATTTTACTTGTATAAACCGCTTCTTAAGAATACCAATAAATCAAAAAACTTTAATATTATCGTGTTTTTTTTAAGGGACAAATTTAATAAAAACCTGAAAAAAAACTTTGGTTTGTGTAAACTTTTTCTAAAATCGGTATTTTTATTTTAATAAATACCATAGCTGCGGGTGGGTGGCTGTTTAAAAAAAAAGTCAATTTTTTAAGAACGTAGGTTATTTTAAAAAAACGGTTCTTTAACTATAAATCAAACAGCTGTTGTTTACTAAAAAATAAATACCTAAAGGGTAGTCAAAGCTAATTGTTTACCTAAAGAGGGGCTTAAAGGCAAAAAATAATATGTTTATAACCTTTGGACATCGCTTATCGTGTCAATATAATCCTGTCTACATAGAATATAAAATGGTATACAAACAAAAATAGATTAGATGTCGTACGTAAACACCTTAACTTTCTTTTGTGCTTTCTTCTTTCATTTATGAGACAAGATAAATGGTAAAAGCCGTTTCAAAGGACCTGTAATCGTATTAGGGTTTTTTGATCTCTTTATTCTGTAAGTCATGCAAAAAGATTTTGCCTTTTTTTATAAAGAAGGTATGTGTTTATACACGTGTTTGAATGTCATATGCATGAAATTTATTCTCACACAGACACTACAAAAACTTTATATTGCATTTTTATAATCCAATTGTCGGCACCTACTATAAAAGAAAATTAAAAAAAAAAAGAATAGTTGACTTAGTTTCGACAAATAACTAATTAAACCAGAATCTTTTTAAAATATTTATATTATCACAGGTGTCCATATGACAGCAAAGCGCTATTTTTAATAATATTTTTAAAAATTACACTACAAACCCACCTAAGGTCAGGACAAAGCAATAAGGCATGTTTTAGGATATGTAGGGAGTCTAACTTCTATTTAAAAGACAAAAAGACCCAATAAAATGGTATGATTTTTTTTGTTAAATATTTTCTATGGTATTTTTAAAAGTGATCCACAAGCAGTAGCAGCATGCTTGCTCATTGTCCTGACATAAGAATAGTCTCCTAAAACTATGCTTTATAATATTTTAATGCTACGAAGTAAGGATAAAAGTAAGCCAAACAAGTTAATTTTAATATTTGGTATTACCTTTACCTTAAATTTTTTTAAGATAGTTAGGAGATCATTGAAACAGTTTAAATTATTTTATGTACACTTACATTTTAAACTGTCTTTTAATATACAATTTAGCGGCAGCTAAGTGTTTTCTTATGTACTAAAATAAGATAAAACGGGTCTTTATTTTACACATTTTCATGATATGCAATGCTACGTTAATAATATTTTTTACATCTTTATTATTTACATACACAACATTATGCTTAATTAATTAATTAGTGCTATAATGCAATTAATGATTCTGACATCATCAACAGCTACAGGGGTTTTGAAATGTAAAAGAAAAAAACTTAAAAACTTAATAATATCGTAAAAATATTACTTCACACTAGATGCAACACAAAATTATCAGAAAAAAAGTGGCCCTTTTAAAATAAATTTACATGGTTACGTTAAATTATTTTTTATGTTACAAATTTTTTGTCAAAATAAAGCCAATTTTCGAATGGTAAAAAAATGAACTCTTAATGTTACGAAATACTTGTAAAGTATAATCATTATGAAGCAATAAAAAAGCATCTACAACCTTAAAAATTGCAAAAAGTACACTCCATAATTTAGAAAGTCTATCCAAAACTTCCCACGCAAAAAAAAATAGCAGCGGCTGTAGTTAAAACAAAAATTAAACCCCAAATGCTTTATCCCATTCGTGTTCTAATTTATAAACATTATAAAGAGAACGAATATGTTAACACCCACACCGTTTTACAACAGAAAAAATTCTCGAATTTTCCTGTTTCGTGTCTTAATTTAGAATCAAACATAGTATTTTACGATTTCTTTTATATACATTTGATTTTTGATAAAGGTTATTAATATAGGAACTTTCTGTATTGCAGATTTGAATAGCTTGCTCTATGTACTTACGTACTAATATAAATAAATATATTCAACACATCTTTGTTACTCACCTAAATTTCCTAACCTTTCATTTGTCACAGGATATACCATAACTGTCATGTCTCTCCCCACCTTATACTGATCAAGTCTAATGACAAGTTCATACAATGCCACTTTTTCACGATCCGGGCGTTCAATTATAAAAAGTGTACCATTTCGGGAATCAATCTTAAACGTACGTTTAATATCGCTGTTTTTCTCGGCCACAATACTGTAACGTAGTTTGTGTGATTTATATGGGTCAGTAACGTTTAAAGTAAGTAGTTTTAAAGGAACAGGAACGTTTTCTTCAACTTCAACTTCATAGTAGCGATGGGCAAAGACCGGACTCTCCACTGACTGCATCTCTTCGGGAACGTCTATTAGGTTTACTAGAAAATAAAACAATACATTTTATATGAGTAAAGCTTATAAGACTTTCAAGTGTATAAAAATACTATGAGTGAATATTTTATTTAAACTTTGTGCACTTGCCAATTCGGGCAAATTGTTTTATTTTTAAGTTGGTACCACTGCTAGTAACATCTAGTAAAAATTTGACGTCTCTAGCATCATTAGTATTAAGTTTACGCTTGGTTTCGTAAACAAAGAGAAGTTAATTTGGCGGTTTTTACAATGTAAATTTTGCTTGCGGAATAAAACTTTTTGTGGCGAAACATTTAGAATGCTACAAAAGGCATTTGGCGATGATACCATGTCACAAAAAAATATACGTAAGTGGTATAAAAGCTTTAAAGAGGGCCGAGATCATATTGCTGATTTGGAACGCTCTAAATGACCATCATCATCAATCGACGAGCAACACATCAAGAAAGTGAATGATTTAGTGCTTGAAAATCGATGAATATTTATTGGAGACCTTGTGGATATGGTAAATATATCATATGGATCAATACAAGCGATTTAAAAGGATCATTTGGGTCTTAAAAAGTGAAATCACGTTTGGTGCCAAAATGTCTTAATTTCATGGAAAAAGAACGACGCGGAAAATTCTGCACAGAAATGCTTGCCAACTATTAGGACATTATAAAACGTATTATTACTGATGATGAGACTTGGATCTATGCATTTGATCCGGAAACAACCGATTTATCCAGTGAGTACCGTGCAAAAGGTGAACGACGGACTTCTAAAATCAAGGTCATGCTAACTGTTCTTCGATTATCGTGGTGTAGTGCACTATGAATTCCTTCCACCCGGCCAAGCAGTCAATACGGAGTATTATTTAAAAGTTATGGATCGTTTGCGTAAGGCTATTCTCAAGAAACGGCCGAAATGCTGGCGGGATAACTCTTGGTTTTTGCATCACGATAATGCACCATCTCATACTGCATTGGTTATTCAAGAATTTTTGGCCAAAAATTCTAGTCATATCGTTGCTCAGTCGCCTTATTCGCCTGATTTAGCTTCGTGTGACTTCTGGCTGTTCCCAAAACTCAAAAGACCACTTCGAGGGCACCGTTTTGAGTCGATTAAAGAGATTTAACGTAAATCGCTACGTGCATTAAAGAACCTGAAGACGACTATTGGGCATACATGGAGGACTGGAAGAACGTTGGTAAAAGTGTATTTTATCGGAGGGGAAATATTTTGAAGGGACGAAATAAATTCGGAAGAATAAATAAAGATTTTTTATTTTATAACAAAATATACCTAGTTTTTGACCACAGATAAGCGATAAATTGCCAAATGCTTTTTAACTTTGCTATTATCTGTCGTTTAAAAGTCCTTGTTGGGTACTCGTGCAAAATTTCTATTTTTATACTCTCCAAGATAGGACCACTTCAGTCTTTGTCTCGGGGTAAATAATTGAATGTGGGCACAAAAACTCTAATTTCTGTATACTTAGTTTTGTGCAGAAGGTATAAAAGTACTATCAAAAGAGAGACAGGTCCCCTACAGCTCGTCGTGTGGAAAAAAAGATTCGTAAAGAAAGTAAGGTAATTTAGCAAATATATAATAAGATTTTTTCATATATGTTTAAGCGTCGCAGAAAAAATCGCTGAATAGTTTTTGAAAGGCAATTAAACGATTTTAAAAATTGTCCAAAGCTTTTGTATTTTTTTTTCATTGTTTTAGTTATGTCATATATACGAGTATGTTTAGTCAGTAAACACAGAGCAGTTAGACGACAGTCCCCCACATGCGCCAATGATCGCAACGTAGCCGTTAGCTAGCGCCTTTTTAATGTATGTTTTTAGTCAACAATCATTATGCCATAGATAGCATAGGTTAAAATTTTTATTAAAATATTAAAAAACTTAAAAAAAAATTGTTTCTTTAAGAGATAAAAGGAATTAAATATAAAAAAAATTCGGGTTCTTATTTTTAAAAAGGGTTGCATACCTGCTGTCCGTAAAGATACCCTTGTCACCCATTATGATAGAAAAAAAAACTATAGATGATAAAGAATCTAATACAATACAATATTTTAATATATTTTTTATGGTAAAATATTTGAATAGTTAAGACATTATTGATTGCTACGCTATATACTTTTACCTCCTACCCATCTTTAATTATTATGGAAAATATTAATGCAGTCTTTTGTGAAGGCGGTACACAAATTAAATAAAGTAATATCGTTTTGCACCCTTATTAATAAAGGTCTTTTCATTATAAGTTTCTTAACAGTAAGAACCACTAATTACTCTTTAATGAATATTATGAACTTCATTAAAACATCGTATCTTCTAAAAAATGTAAGCCAATTTTTAAGAAAATATAGTTTTTAGGTCCAAATTTATATTTGTAAAATCTTAACAAGTAGTTATTACTGAGACAAGCGCATTTTTTATGTCACAAAGAATTTTTCTATTACCTTTATATGTTATAGGTATACCTAACACTATAACCACAGTAACATTAACAAAAAAACATCTGCTACAATTTTCTTTTTGTTTTAATTTTGAGATGAGGAGTAAAAAGACATAATTCTTATTGGCACTTATTGCAATTTAACTGTTTGCGAATCATTACATTACGAGTTACGAATAAAAAAAATAAATATTTAAACAGGGTTATTTTATTCTAAAGAAAATATTTAATTTTGTGAAATAAAATAGGTATAATTTTTAAAATAAAATTGAATTTTGGGGTGCTGGATCTGCACAAAAGTTGCTAAGGTTAAATTGAAATTTAATTAGATAGTGCGAGTCGTAAGCGCACATTAAAGAAATTTTATAAAAAGTCAATAAGAGGTTCTCAATTTCAACAGACTGTGTAACACCTAGGCCTTCGTAAGTCTATTTTGTAAAGAACCTAGTTAAAATTAAAGGAGATACTTGTACACAAAGCGGAACACAATACTTAGTATTCCCAATTCTTAAAAAAAAAACTTAAGTATTGCCCGTTGACGAGCTCTAGCAAATTTGTTTCTTATTTATGGGTATGTCCACAGGTCTTCTTTAAAAAAGTAGTTTATGTATCTAATGCCTTTTCTTGCAACTTAAATAGGGTTTCAGTTGGTGCCACTCTTACATATCTCTTAACAGTTTAACTAGAAAAGCCCCGAACTGTTAATTTTGTCCACTTATTTAGTCCCAGAGTTTCTAAACTGTAAAATCGGCCGAAAACATAAATCTTTTGTTATTCATTAAATCTTTAAATCTGCAACTACTAACGCATAAGTTGCATTTTACTTAGGCTTTGCCTTCATGGACTGTCCCGAGATACAAAAATACATTAAAAGAATTTGACTTTAAAATTAGGCCAAATTTGATACAAATATTGGTTGGTTAAAATTATTATATATAAAATTATTATATATAAAATAAATAAATATATATAAATATATATATATATTATATATAATTTTTAAAATATATAATATATTATAATTTTTAATATATATATATATATAATATATATATATATATATATATATATATATATATATATATATATATATATATAAATATATATATATATATATATATATATAAAAATTTTTAATTACAGGGGGAAACTTTTATGGGGAAACTGTTGACCCCAGGGGTTCGGGAAAAAAAATCCTTAACCAAAAGTGAGCATGAAAACTCCATTAAAAATTTTTTTTACCTTTCGTAAACCCCCCAAGGGGGGCGTATTGGTTTTAAATTTTTTAAAATTGACTTAAAATGACAAAATGCATTATTAAGCGAAACATTTCTTTATTCAGTTTTAGTCGATGATTCATTGGTTACAACTCTTTCCAATACCTTTTTTATTTTCTCTGTAAATAAGGAGGGGGGAAGCTCTTGTTACTAATTTCAAAAAAGCTGTATCAAAAGCCTTCGGATTGACTTCAACTTGAGCTCTTTAAAAAGAAAATACCCTACAGAAACAGCAAGTTTTTGGTGATTACAAAAGTTGACTAAAAAACTTTTAAAATGGCAATATTTCAACAATTTTTTTTAATTTTTTCTAGGTTTTTTAAATGGAAAATATACTCTTCCCTCGTTCTTTATAACTACAATTTAGTTAAAAAAACACTAGTAAAAACCCATTTCAATATCTAAAACCCGTTAAACAAATATTTAGAAATTTTGTTTTACCCTCTATTTTTATTTAAAAAATGCAAAAAATTTGTTCAGGCGAAAAATGGGTTTATTTTTTTTATTTAATTAAAAAAAGGCCCCAAATACTTTTCAAATATAATTTCTGATAAACATTAAATCCTTAAGTTTTTTTAAAATGATCGAAGTTAGCCATGAATTTCAATATAACAAAAAATGTCTAAATTAATGACGGTTATATCACAGTTTAATTTTCTCTTTGTTTACGTTTTAATGGTATTCATAAAATTGGCCTAAATTATTGAATCAAGTCTTATTCTAATGCGGAAACTATGATATGCTTAAAATTTATTTCAAAATTCGAGAACGCGTTATAAAACGTAAACAAAAAGAAAATTATACAGATATTACCTGTATTAATTTAGGCATTTGTTTGTTTTATTAAATTTGGCTAACTTTGATCATCTTAAAGGAGAATCTTGGGTTATAATGTTTATTTAATAAATTATATTTAAAATTTTCATATTTTTTATTTTTAAATCGAAAAAAAAAAAATTTTTTTTCCCCCTTTTTTTCCTTTTAAAAAAAAAAAGGGGGAAAAAAAAAATTTAAACTTTTTTACAAAATTTTAAATTTTGTTTGGTTTGAGATTTAAAAGGTTTTGGGTTTTTTTAACTAAATTATAGTTATAATAAACGAAAAAATATATCCCCCATTTTAAATAACCTAAAAAAAATATAAATTTGGGGTTAAAAATCCCTTTAAAAAAATTTTTTTTCAACTTTTACCCAAAAAAATGCTGATTCTGTGGAATTTCTTTAAAAGCCGGCTCCGAAAAAATTTTTAGGAACACTTTTTTTTGGGTTTGCCCCTTCCCCCCCCTATACAAGGAAAAAAAAGGTATTAAAAAAAGGGGTCCAATGAAACATTGACTAAAACTGAAAAAAAATTTTTCCGCAAAAATTTTTTTTGGTCTTTTTAAGTAATTTTAAAATTAGATTTCCCGGGGACCCCCCCTTGGAAGAAAGGTAAAAATATTTTAAATTTTCCCCCCTTTTTTTAAAAATTTTTTCCCGACCCCCGGGGGGAAAAATTTCCCCCCTAAAAGAGCCCCCCAATCATATATCTTTTTATATTAATATATATTATATATATATATAATATATTATTATATATATATAATATAATATAATAATATATATATATATATATATATATATATATATAAAATAATATAATATATATATATATATATATATATATATATATATATATATATATATATATATATAAAATATAAACGGGGGAAAAAGGTAAAAACCGGGGGGATTTCTTTTCAAAAAAGGATATTTTAAAATTTGGGGGAATTTACCGCCGGTCGGAACCCCGGAAATTTTTTTTTTTTTTTATTTCGATTCTCCGGAAAATTTGGACATCTTTTTTATAATGTTATATACCTATCATCAACTATTCACTAAGTAATTACGTTTAAATAAAAACATAAACTGTTTATAAAATTTTTAAAATTTTTTTTCAAATGCTGGAAGTGGCCGCCATTAAGAGATCTCAATCAGTATGAACCATTTATAACCAGTCATTTCGATTACCTATATCTCTTTGTGAATATTTGACATAGACTTGAAATAAGGTCAATTATTTAAATTTTTTTTTGCCCAATCGGTGGATAGGGACGGCAATAGAGCGGCAACCTAGATCACCACCTTAATCCATTGGACTCTTTCTTTGGGGTTTGTCAAAAATCAAGTATAAAAAGATAAACACGCTTGATATCCTCAAAGATCGCATTCGTAATGCAATTAGGAATATTTCTCCAGGCACAGTTGAAAATGTACAGCAAGAATTTAAGATTGCCTGGGTGCTGCGAGAAGCGTTATACCCACCCGATAAAAAAATTTCAAAAATGGGAATGTAATTAAATCAATTTATGTTGAAACAAAGTATTATAATTATTATTTAAAAGTAATTATTTCAAACAGTTAAAGATAGGTATATGACATTATACATAAAACATGTCCAGAATTTTGGGGAATCCGAAAGTGCTAAAAACAGGGGTTAATTTAAAAAAAAAAAATTTTTTCTGTCACTTTTTGGGACACCCTGTATATCTACATTTGATGTCAAAATATGCCGATCCAAAAATAAAATCGATGCCCAAGGATTTTTCGAAAAGAAATACCTCCTCTTTATTGAATTTATCCGTTATTAAATACAACCCTGTATATATATATATATATATATATATATATATATATATATATATATATATATATATATATATATATATATATAAATATATATATATATATATATATATATATATATATATATATATATATATATATATATATATATATATATATATATATATATATATATATATATATATATATATATATATATATATATATATATAATAAATAACCAAAATTAATATAAAAATATTTTATAAAATTTTTATCAAAAAAAAACTAAATAAAATAGATTTTTTCATGGGGGTTCAAAAAATAAATAAAATTTTTTCCTTTTTATTAAAAAATTTACTTTAATTTTATTTTAAATTTAATTTACGAAAAAAAATTAATTTAGAAAATAAACAAAAAATCAACAATTTTGCAAGTACGCATTTAACAGTTGCATTTTTTTACATTTTACATTTTTTTCCATTGTATATTTATTTTTATTAATGTTTAGTAATGTAAAGGTGATAATCAAGTAAAAGTAGTAAAATGCGTAGGTACTTGCAAAAATGTTTTTCTTTTTAATTTTTCATAAATTTAATTTTTCTTCAGTAAGTTCAGAATCAGGTTTAAAAGTAAATTTGGAGCAAGTTTTTTATTTATTATTTCACGTTAAAAGGCCAAAAAATGACTGTTTGCTCTTGTTTGATTTTATGTTTTTGCATTTTGAGACGCCCTGTATGATAAAAATCTATTTTCTCATTGCAGTTCATATTTTCTCGACAAGCATAATTTTTTACCAGGAATTCCTTTTTTTCGTATCTTTCAATTTTTGGTCCATTTGTCCTCTTGTTAACCGCATCCGCGGACATACGTTATATATATATATATATATATATATATATATATATATATATATATATATATATATATATATATATTTTATATATATATATATATATATATATATATATATATATATATATATATATATATATATATATATATATATATATATATATATATATATATATATATATATATATATATATATATATATATATATATATATATATATATATATATATATATATATATATATATATTTTATATATATTTTTTTTCTTAAAATCTTTACTGTTCCCTAAGTTAAAGTAATTGTAAGCCAATAAAAATGAATGCTCACGATCGGTAGATTTGAAGAAATGCGTGGACAAACATACATATATACATACAAACATACATACACCTATAAAATTTTGTTTGGAAGGCATAATAAGTTATCGTTTTTTTTTTTATCTTGGGACAGTCCACGAAGGCTGATGCCTAAGTACTAACGTACCGTGGGTGTCTTCAGTGTGGTGAGAGGGAGTTTGTTCCACGGGACTTAAATTTTTGGAGATTGGGAGAAGAAAAATCTGCGGGCAGCAGGTTTCATAGTCTTGACACTCTAGGGATGAAGGAACGAAAAAGCGGGAAGTTCGGGGCCTCTCCAACCGAACTGTAAAAGGGGCATAAAAGTTGCACTACGTGTTGCTCTGTTGGTAGCTGCCAGAGAAGGAATTATACTGGCCAACTCCTCTGAGCGAAGCCGTAAAAATACCTATAGAAGAGCGACAGATACCCTACAGCTGACGGTGGGCAGAAGAGGAAGCCTTTCTGTGAGCTTTGGATCATTACTAAGACGAACGGCTTTCTTTGAATGGAGTCCAGAATGCTAAGTGTTGTGGGATGCCATTCCCCAGACATGAGAACAATATTCTAAAGAGGGTCTGATTTGGGATACATACAGAGTGTACAGATTGGAAGAAGAGAAATATTTTCTGCCGGAAAGAAATCCAATCTTTTTTGAATCTGCCGAAGCTATGGATAAAATGTGTTTGTGCCAGTTGAGGTTATTCTCAAAAGTAACGCCGACAAGATTAAATGACTTTTTTCTGCAGAACGGCCGCTCATATAAGGGATGAGCATTTGCAGACTTTTTTCGCGACAGGGAACATGACTGTGTTTTCGAGGGATTAAACTGAACAAGATTTTTGGCGCCCCAATCCAAGATAAGTTTGAGGTCTTGTGAAAGATATCTGCATTGACCTGCGCTTGTTTTCGAAATCAGGATTACACGGTGGCTTAAGAAATCGAATACTAGAGTGGAGGGTACTATCGTCAGCAAATCTATGAATGGGATTGATTGTGGAAGAGAGAAGATCGTTAATGTGTAAAAGAAATAGCGTGGGTGCCAGCACTGAGCCCTGGGGCACCCCAGCATTAATTTGGTAGAAGCTGGAAGAATGACCATCTACACTAACTGATATACGTCGATTAGAAAGGAAACTGGAAAGCCAAGAGTAAAGCTTAGGTGGAAGACCATAAGAAGGAAGTTTGTTAAGAAGCCCATCAAGCCAGACCTGATCGAAAGCTTTGGATATGTCAAGAGCAACGATCTGGGATTCACCAAGAAACTCAAGGGACTTGTTCCAGTTGTGTGAGACAAGGAAAGAAGAACCCATATTGTCTATTATGTAAGATCTTATGTTTTTCCAGATACTTTAAGATTTGGGAATTAATGAATTTTTCCATTACTTTGCAAACAACTGAAAGAAGAGATATAGGTCTATAGTTGGAAGGAAGACTTTTGGATCCTTTTTTGGGGACAGGTTGCATACGTGCAGCTTTCCAACTCTCCGGGAAAATGCCCGTGTCGTAAGAGATTCGAAAGAGGCGAGTTAAAATGGGTGCAAGCTCGGGAGCACATTTTTTTAAGATGATTGCTGGTATGCCATCCAGCCCAGACGATTTATTTAGTATTAAGAGAAGAAAGAATACGCTTGATCTGTTTGACTTTAAAAATTATATCGGGCATTTTATGAGAAACAGGGACAACTGTTGGAAGTGGAAGATTAATAGGAGGATCAAGCCTAGAATTGGCAGCAATGTAAATGTAAATATATTGCATTTCCAATAATGTTACATACATAGGTGTCGAATTGATAACTTTGGTTTTTTAAATCGGTTAAAAATAGTTTTATAACAGATTAATTAACAGGTTTTTTTTGTTAAAAAGGTTCTAGGGCAACATGTCTTTTTTTCCATTAAATCAAGCAAAAATGCTTTCTTTGGTTATAGAAAGAGTATTTACTTTGGAAAATATTTTATTTAGTATACATAAATAGGATATGGACTTTTTTAGAATTTAATGCATAGCTCTGCCCAGCAAAATCCTGTAAAGACAAACAATTAAATTCTAAAAAAATGCTTTTACCAAACCTAAAAATATTTAAATAAGCTTACACATATCCTATAAAATATGTTTTAAAATTAATTCAGTAGGGTAAAGATATGTTCTACATGTTTTTAAATATTTATTAATTTGTTGGAAGCACATTGTGTAATAATTATTTGGTATTTTTGTTAGTAACTAACCTAAAAATTGCTAGTTAACAAATTTAGCTCAAAAAACAAAGGAAGGTCTTTTCGCACCTGCTTGTGCCCTTATTTTTTATGTTTAACCTAAGTAACCTTTTTTGAATATGATGCCAGAAAGATAAATCGATTTTTGTTGTGACAAAAATAAGTCGTTGCTTCTAAAAGTATTTTATAACTGCCAAATTACATATTTTATCTTATAACTCTCTGTCAATTTCTTTAATTTTGTTATCTGTTTGTCTGTTAAACTTACATTAAAAGATATGTGAATGTATGTTTTTTTTAAATACTCGCCTTACCACTTTTTGCAAAATGGGACCTCTTCGGTCCAGGTCCCGGGGTATTACAAACTGAGCCTGCTCAGCCCTATTGATCCCTATGAACTTGCAGATCGCTTGAAATAAAAAAAGGAGAAAAATCCCCAAAAAACACAAAAATCAAAAATATTAATTTACGTTTCGGTGGCAAGTCGGCCACCGTTGTTAAGATGAAATTAAAATTAAAAATATAAACTAAATTTTAAGATATTTTGCTTTAAAAACTTGGAAAATTCTGATAGCTTTTTACATTTCAGGACGTTTTGTCATAAATGACATTAGGTTATTTAACTAGAAAATTTATAGTATTTAAAAACACAAGAAAGGTGGTATGATGTGTTTATTAATTTTAAAATTTCCTGAATTTATTTCAGCATCAAGCATAGGTAACCATGTTTTATTTAAACCAACAGATATTGATGCAACACATTTATCTTTATTTAATAAAATAAATGCACTTTCCTTTATTTTACGTTTTTTTGAACTAGTTTTCTTTACTAAAATGCTAGAAGCATTTCAGTTTATTATGTCGTTATTATAAGTGCGTGTTGACAGATTTTTGATTTGTGAAATTCTAAAGTTTCTATAGTTAGTTGCGTACTTACTCACATTGACATAGACCCAAATAACGCCTTGGTAAGTTTTAATGTTGTTAATTTATTTACAAATATTTTAAAACATTAAATATTGTTAAAAATAAATTAGAAAATTATGTCCAACTTGGCAAAAGAACCAAACTTAACATAAACTTTATTCATGAATTATTAACTTTTTCCGTAAAAACAGCATATTTGCAATACCCTGACTTTTATAAATATACTTCTGGTATGGCCATGGGTTCACCCTTATTATCATTATTAAGTAATATTTTTATAAAAAATTTAAAATCCAATTTTGTACAAAATTATAATTATACACCTTAAGTTTGGTGGAGATGTATAGATGATATTTTTTCTTTTTATCAACATATACACGAATATTGTTTAAATTATTTTTAACACGCATTAATACACAAGAACCCACTATTCATTTCACTTTAAAAAAATAACAAAACTCACAAATTCCTTTTTTTTATATTTTAAAAAAAAAAAGCAAATATTTTTGAAGCTAAAATGTATAGAAAACCTACACATACAATAAGATACTTAAATTAAAACTCTAATCACCCAAAAATAGTAAAAAAGGAGTTGTAAAAAGTTTTTATGATTGAATTAACATATTTTTTCTGATCAAAACAAAGAAAACAAAAAAGAATTTTTAAAAGATTTTAGTTTAAAATAATTATTCTCCTGATTTTATAAACAAATGCTTTCTAAAATTTGAACAACCAAATTTAAGACAAAATAAAAATAGACCAATTTGATTTTTACCATATATTCCTGGCTTATCGAATAAAATTCAACGAATAGGTAAGAAATCAAATATTTGTACTATCTTTAAAACACAAAACACTATTAAATCTCAAGTAACAAAAACAAAACAATAAAATATAAACGGAAACATAAAAAATGGTATTTATTAGATCCCTTGTAAATGTAATAAATTTTATGTAGGTGAAACTTTTAGATCATTAGCCAAACGAATAAAAGAACATAGAACATACATTAGAAACACAGAATTTCACAAATCAAAAATCTGTCAACACGCATTTTAAATAATACATTGTTACCTATGCTTAATGCTGAAGTAACTTCAGGTAAACTTAAAATCAATTAACACCCATACCACCTTTTTTTGTTTTTTTGAATACTATAAATATACCAGTCAAATAACCTTATGTTATTTATGCCAAAACGTCATAAGAATTTCCCAAGTTTTTAAAGCAAAATTTCTTAAAATTTAGTTTAATTTTTTTATTTTAATTTTATCTTGACAACGGTGGCCGACTTGCCACCGAAACGTACATTAATATTTTTGATTTTTGGGTTATTTGGGGTTTTCTCCTTTTTTGTGCAGGCGATCTGCCAGTTCATAGGGGTCAACAGGGCTGAGCAGGCTTAGTTCGTTATACACCTGGACCGAAGAGGTCCCATTTTCCAAAAAGTGCTAATGGCACAGGAGATGAGGCATTTTCGCTAGGAATTTTTTTGTCCTTCATGGATTAACCTGAAATTTTCACAGAGGGTGGGGAATAGCCGAAGGATCAAAGTTTATATCATACCGACGTGTGCTTTTTTTCTGGGGGTGGTTGCCACCCTATCTTGGGGGTGGATATTTTTTATTACATTTTAACTACAGAAATCGATAAAGAAAGTAATTTTATGTAAAAAATGTTTTATACATTTTTTTCGTAAAACTAATATTTTTTGAGTTATTCGCGATTGAAAGTAAAAGTTTTTCGACGAAAAAATCGACGTTTATAATGGGGTTTTCACGAATAACTCTAAAAATATGCATTTTATCAAAAAAACTGTAAAAAGCAAAATTGTAGCTTATAAAAAAATTAGAAAAAATGTTTTTTTAAATTTCTCTACAACCAATACAGACCGAGCTACGGCTTGTTAATGGTTAGCTTTTGTTCGTCAAATGTTAAATTTAAAAGATTCAAAGTCAAATAGCGGGAAAAGTTTGCATTTTTCAAGAAAAACATATGGGATCTTTTTTAAAGTATATAATAATTCCTTTGTTTTATAAACAAAAAAAGAGTTTTTAGCATAAAAATTGAGCGAGTTATAATAAAAATAAGGTCCGTTCCTACTTTTTCCCACGAAAAGATCATTAAAAACAACCCCCTAAGCCCCTCTTAATTAAAATAGATCTGTAACCTTTTGCAATACTTTTTAAATATGTATTATTAATACATTCTAGAAGTTTAACCAAATTAAAATGCTTAATTTTAGAAAAATTGGAGCTTAAAGTGAAAAACGGTTTCCGCAATTTTGTAAAAATAGCCATTTTCTTCAAAATAACTCCAACAATACTGGAGATACGAAAAAAATGCTTGTACCGAATTATAGCTTTTTTGATAACAAGGACTTTTCCTTTCATATATTTTTTTGTCCAATAAATATTTGGCCAGATATGGCCGTTTAAAGCCGCTATTTACCAGCGATCACCACCTTATTCTAGCCCTTTAAACTCATCCCATTTTAAAACTAAGGGATTAAAAGGATTTAATTTACATAGCCTTGTAGCTGTTAAAAAACCCTACTAAATTATTTTTGAACAAACTTTCTATCATTAAAACTAAAGGAGCTATGTTTAAAAAACCAATCAACTTTTTTTCGAAAAAGTCGAATAGCCCACTTCGAAGCGTAATATTCTATAAAACCGGTAAACTTTATACTTTTACCGGTATAATTTTTGTATGCAATTCTACTTTCTTTTCCTATTTATATCTATTATATTGGTTTATAAAAATTGCAATGTTGTAAGGGTGGTTTTAAGGATTGAAAATTTGCAAAAGAATGAAATTGGTAATATTTCAGGCAGTAATATTTTTAATTATTAAATCTGTCAAGCTATTAATTTTTTGGGGATAAATTTTTTTTTTAATTAAGCTATAATAAGGGTTTATTTATGGGGAAAGGGTTCGAAAAAGTTGCGAAAAATGAAATTAGTACATATTTTAAGCAACAGCATTCTTAAATTAAATCACTATGGTAAATTAATAATTTTTTAGGGTTAATAAAATAGAATTTAAAGAAGAGGGTTAGAAGCGCCCATTTCCAAATTTTTATGCAAACCAATGTAGGACAAACAAATTGCGAGGTTTTGCCATTTTTAGCTTCATTTCCGGGACGATAATTATTAATTATTTATTATCAAATCGTTTTAATTTGTCAAAAAATTGTTTTTTGTAAATCTCATAAGGGGTGATTATTTAAAGGTTGAGTTATTGTAGTTTAATTTCTATTAAACCGTAAACTGTTAAAATATTTTTTTCTACAATAAAAGCGTTATTAAATAATTTTAAAATGAAAAAACATTTTTTTTTAGAATTTCGTTATTAAGGGTGATTTTTAAGGGTTGAAACGTTAAAATATAATGTAAGATATAACTCACATCATAAAAATAGATTTATTCTACATATTTAATTTACATAAGGTCTATGTCTATTGTTTTTTAATTTTTTAGCCTAAGAGGTGGTTTTTACCCCCTAAAAATAAAAATCACACCCCAAGCACATATAAACTTTGATCTAAAGGGTTAAAGCAACTTAATTCCAAATTTTCATAAAAATTGAAACTGTGCAAAAAAATCCGAAGGTGAAACAGCTTTTTTCTCCCCATTCACTGTACTATAAGGCGAGCATTCCAAAGGAAACATACTGAAACATGAATCCGTTACAAAAATATAGAACATATTTACAAGACGTGTTAATATCATCATTAAACACTAACCCATCATAAAAATGAACATATCCTTAAAACGACTTACTTATTAATAAAGCGGTTGAACTGAGACTGGGGGATCCAAGATCGGACGCGACGATTGTGACATTATGCGATTTCTCGGTCTCATAATCTAGTTTGCCGATGTTCGTAATTATACCTTCCTTTGAATCTATGGCGAACAGATTTGGCTTGCCCTTGCGGAATGGAATGTCGAAAAGGATTAATCCGTTGCCATTTCCAGTAAAGTCCGAATCATTAGCGAAAACTCGAGTTATGGGAGTTCCTGAAATAGAAGAGACGCAGTTACAGTAAATTCCGTAGCAGGTTAAAGATTTGTTTAATCTCATAACGCTCTAATTAGTTTTTTCAAAAGTTATTTTAGTTTACTTAAAATCCCATTATAATTTACTTAATGCCTGTTTTTAAAATAAAAAGTTTAGGTCTTTAATAACGTATTTTCTTTATAATTGTTATTTTAATATATGGAGGTAATTTGGCTTTTTTCTTAAATATAGAAAAAAATTACCTTTTTTTCAAAATAACTCAAAAACTAAGGAAGATACGTAAAAATAACCAAGACATAAAATTGTAGCTTTTTGAATTACAAAATTTTGCTTTTTTAATATCCTGTAAGACGAAAATTAAGTGAAATATAAACGTTTAAAACGAAGCGTGTATTGACGAGCACTACCTTGTTTTAGCCCTCCAAACTGACCCCTTTTAAAAAGTTGGGGTTTTAAACCTTATAGCTCAAAAAAAAGACCAACAAAATGGTTTTTAAAAGAACTTTTTATTACAAAATCTAAAGGAGTTATGCTTAAAAAATCAATTTTTGTAAATATCTTTCATTTCATATAAATATAATTTTTTTCATATATCCATAACCTACAAAATATTTTCATTAAAAGTTTTTTTATATCTCTAATAATAACCTATATACAAAACCCCTGTAAAATCGACAAAAATTTAAAACTGCACTGTATCGTCTAAATGAATTGAGTTTACCTTTAACTTTCAACATATTTTAGTTTGTTCTGAAAATCTGTCATATATAATGTATAAGCGAATCTCTTACGGTTTTTTTTAATAGCTCGTAAATACAACCAAAATGCGTCATTCTGTACATATTCCGACTACCCTTTAGTGTACAGGCTTAAGTTAAGGTGTTAGCATACCGTGCTGTTGAGTGCATGACATACTGTGCCTTAAACAGGTGTCTCCAACGGTGCCTCTGAGATACCTCTCAGAGTATCTAGCCTTATTGCGGTAATGCGGGGCTCTGCCGTGGTGGACTATTACTTCCCTAGCTCCAAACAGAAAGCGGACAGAACCACTTTCATAATGAAAAAGTTACAAAGGTGCGCTGACCGAAACGGATAAATCCGTTTTGAAAGGTACCACCCAAGGTCACAAGCAGACAAAGGTGCGCTGACCGAAGCGGGTAATTCAGTTTCGAAAGGTGCCCCTGAACTCACAGGCGCCTGTTTCACGGGGAAGAGATAATCCATTCCGAACAAACAGGTGCTTAGGAAGGGATCCCTGAATCCATACAGAAGTCGGACAGAACCGCTTTTATAGGGAAAAGGGTTCCCTGGCTTTAAACAAAACGCGAATAGGACCGTTTTCATAGGAAAAGGCCGGAGATACGGCCTCAGAAGGAACATCTGGTTCCTGTAACAAGGACCTGGTAGCTACCCACGTCACTAGACCGGGAGAGGAGGGCATGACGGATCTAATCGTCTGCTCGTCATACTTTCCAGGAGACAAAGACACCAGAACACATATTGTGCTCGTGTCCGGTAGCGACACAAGTAAGAGGAGATGTAAGAACTCTCTCTCCCAATCTGATATCGGATTCATTAAAAGTCTGATCCTATTGGGAAAAATATAAAAAGTTGTGAGCCACAATAGACCGGGCGGTCGCAGTGGAGGGCGTAAAAAGTCCACTCACTTTAAACCAAACCCTTTAGTGTTCTTAAAGTCACTGATTTGTCCAAGTCGAACTAATGCGATCTCTAAGAGCTGAAAGTCTTAGGCAGCGAAGATAAGGCACTTTAAATTAAACTCTTTATATGTTAAACCACAAATATGCGCAAGTAATATTTCAATTGGACAGGTCCAAGAAGAGTGCAGAACAGTCTAAAAATAACTGGCAAGATTAATTTTTGTTTAATTGTAAAATAAACTTATAGTATATATATTTATCAAAGTATTAAAATAAAATTAAGGGGCTACTATAAGCCAGTAAACAAGTAAGAAATATAATTATACTGTTAAAAAATACGTTACAATTTATAGTAATTTTTTAAAAACCTAACAATGACTTTAATAAATATATTCGTACATACCAATGGGACTATTCTCGGAAGTAGTAGCATAGTAAACTGGAATCTTCTCCTGATAAAAGGGATTGGCGTATGTATTGGGCTCAGTGTTCTGAATCAAATCGTCATACCCGTAAAAGATTGGTGGGTTATCATTCACGTCTAATACATTGACTTCCACATTAACTGAACTACTTAAAGATTTTCCATCACTAGGATTATCTTTAGCCACAACTATGAATGAATATTTATCTTTGGTTTCTCTATCTAAGATACCATCGACACTCAACTGGCCGGTATATGTTGATATTGTAAATGGTACTGTGAAATTATTATTGGATTTAATAAAGTAGGAAATGTTTGCGTTGGTTCCATAATCTGCATCCATTGCTTCAATTTTACCTAAAAAGTATACTTTTGTTATATTTAAGGAGTATTAAAATTAAAGCAGTACGTTTACTATTAATAAGCAAAAATGTTACAATCCTAATAAGATATATAAATAGATTTAAACTAAAAAGTTGCCTAACCTAATATTTTTTTAGTATATGCAGCTTCTTCAGTGTCAAAGTTGTACCAAGATTTTTTAAATACGGGGGTATGATCGTTCACATCTTTTAATAATATCCTAACTAAAATATAGTCTTTTAGCATTCCTTTATCAGATGCTGAAATATTTAGCCTAAATTCTGACTCTGGAGGTAAGGTTCTTGCAACCGAAATTTCGCCTGTACTAGGATGAACCATGAAGTATTGAATGAGGTGGAATGGTTCCGAAGAGAGTTCGTTTGGAATGTAGGTTTCAGAGATCATTTCATATTTTACGACAGCATTTTCACCAGCATCCTTATCAACGGCAATAAGCTTTAAAATTGAGTTTCCTAAAACAATTTTAAAATATATAAAAATTTTTGCCCAATTTGGGCCAGTTCTGACTCATATATACAAAGTTATTAAATCTTCCAAAAGCCGTCTCAAAAAAAACATTCTTTGAATGTATTTTTGGCTACAGCAATGCAATTTGCGGTTTGTATAAAACACAAAGTAGGTACATTTTTACAAAAAAAATTTGGAAGCAAATGCAAAAAACCGCATTCCGATCCGTCTTAGTGCAAAAAATTCCGAAGTTTTGGCCTTTTTAGTGCTTCATTGCCTCGACTAATAGGACCGTCTCTTGATTGAAAAAGATACTGTTAAATATTTTAGCTCTTTTTAACTTTTGTTTGCTTATTTTTATTAAGCTTATCAACTACTACGTGATTTTGACCTGCTATAATGTTTCCTAATATTTAGGAGACCAAATCGTATTTAATCCACTTTTTATGGATCCTTTTACGTCCGGAAGATAACTGTAAACCAAATGTTGAAAGCATTTTGGTAATCTGCTTTACTAGAAATTAATTAAGATTATATTATGATTATAATAAATATGTTCTTACTTTATATTTCTAGTTTTACATCATATCAATTTTTGGTTCTAAAAGCGTTTTATAATTCGATATTTACATGTTTAAAATTAAAGGAATATTTTTTGTCACACGTAACTGTATTTTTTATAAATCAGAATATTATTTAAAAGTTGTTTAGAATTGTACTTAAAAACTAATTAGCTATTAAAGGTCTTAATTGTATTTTCTAAATTATTTGTTTAAGTTATTATGTTTATTTCGAAACGTTATATTTTGAAGTTTGTGCGTAAACAGCAAAATTTTAATGGGTAATGTTAAAAGGTATGCACTAGGGTATGTATTCGTTTCTAAACTTTTGGTTTCTTGTTATTTAATTGTTTAGTTTGAATATTGGTGTTAATAATGTATTTTATAGTTTTTTGCAAGTTATGTGCGTATAATTCTTCGAGTTAAATGTACAGTTAAAATGCACTTAGTACTGCCAAACTTGGGATATTTAAGTTATTTAATGTGTATTGTTTGGGTTAATTAACTATTTTATGCAATATAGATAAGCAAGGAGTAAGTTGTTGAAATTTCATCAGTATGTTTCTGACAGGTACATGTTTGGTATACATTTTTAGTTAATATGGAAAGCTAAAAAAATTTAAGTATGTCTGTAAGCTTGAATGGACAATATATTAACTAAGTGCAATTTGTACGGATAATAGAAACATTATTGACTAATCAATACGCCTTTTTCAGTTTTTGAATGGCTGCTTTTAGTCTACAACGCCCACATAGTACCAGAAGCAATTTATTGCTTTGTTTTCTAAAAGCCACATGAAAACCATTATAATTCATAATAGAAATACATACCAACACCAATATCCTCGGGGACAGATACCACAGGAGATATCTTTTGCTTTGGTCGTTTTGCTCGCAGATAAGTCTGGGTCAACACGAACTTCGTTGTATTTATGTTTTTAACTTCCTCAAAATGTTCCACTCTATTTCCATCTCTGTCGTAATCCAGGATTTTAATACCCTTTTCCTTAAAAATCTGAATTTCGTTGAAAATTGGCGCATTGTCGTTTTCATCCTCAATTTGAATAATTAGTTTTGCTTCACTATAAAGGCCACCTTTATCCTTCGCTACTAACCGAAGATTGTATGCACTGGTTGTTTCTCGATCTAAAATATATTTTTATCCATTATTTAAAAATATCACTAAAAACAATACCATACCAAGAACTCTTGTAAAACAAGAGCCAAGTTCCTATCTCAAAATATCAGTGTTGGACAGTTTGGTACATGAATAGAGGCAGATCAGTAAAAACAGCTCGGAAATTTGGGAATCACCCTAAAAATGCCAAAAAACACCTTCTTAGGGTTTTTTTAACGAAAATCTTATAAAAAACTTAAGGCACCTAGAAAATACTCCCAGGTTTCGTTTTTTGGATTGCTGATTGCAAAATTTGGGATTCCAAAACCCTTAAACCCCGGGAACACCCCTAAAATTGCAAAAACACCTGTTTTAGAAGTTTTTTAATATTAATCTTATAAAAATGTATAAAAATCATTTAATTATTAATAAAAATTTGTATTTTTTATGACATTATAATAATTTTGGCCCAAATTAAATTTTGGGGTAATTCAGTGGGTGAATCAACCCCCAATTATCCCTAAAATACATTACAATTAAAAAAAAATGCAAACAAAAAGATTTTGTGCTATTTGCCCAAATTTTTAAAAATAGCCATTTAACGACCAAAAAAATATTTCCCTTTCCTAACGGATTATAAGTACCCCTCGCACCCTTTTTCGGGACTTAAAAAAATATCCAATTCGAATTAAAAGTGAAACAATGAGTTTAAAACAATTTCTTTTGTATTTTTCTTTACTATACCAAAAAATGTGCTTACAAAAAATATCACCAGGTGTTTTAACCCTTTTGAAAAGAAAAATTACTCCTAAAATTTGATAAAATAAAGTGTGCAAAAACATTAATTTTTAACATTTATCTTAGATTTTAAATAAAAAGCCATTTTTAGATCTAAAAAAAAATC
Organism: Listronotus oregonensis; assembly: GCA_019359885.1. NCBI lineage: Eukaryota > Metazoa > Arthropoda > Insecta > Coleoptera > Curculionidae > Listronotus > Listronotus oregonensis. The sequence goes on along the minus strand of JAHBCN010004111.1, from coordinate 80,440 downwards.
ATTTCATTAACAATTAAAACAAATCCGTAAATCTCTCTTGGGGGTTAAAAAATATCTTATTTAATGCAAAATAAAAACAATTAGTTTATAATAATTACTTTTACATTTTTTTAAATTTTAAATGGCTTTTTATTTGAAAAATAAAGCAAAAGTAAAAAAATGTAAAAGTAATTAATGTAAATTATTTGTTTTATTTTACATTATCTAAGATATTTTTCTAACCCCCAAGAGAGATTTACGGATTCGTTTTAGTTGTTAATGGGATGTTTTTTTTTTAATTTAAAAATGCCTTTTAAAATAAAATAACACAAACATTTTTTGTTTGCATTTTTTTTTATTTGTAAGATATTTTAGGGATGATTGGGAATTGATTTACGCCCAATGAATTACCCCAAAATTTAATTTAGGCCCAAGTTATTATAATGTCATAAAAAATACAAATTTTTATTAACAGTAAATTATTTCTATACATTTTTATAAGATTATTCTTTAAAAACTTCTAAAAAGGGTGTTTTCTGCCATTTTAGGGGTGTTCCCGCAGTTTAAGGGTTTTGGAACCACCAATTTCGCAATCAGCGACTCAAAAACGTAACCTATGAGTATTTTCAAAGGTGCCTAAAAGGCATTTTTATAAGTTTTTTATAAGATTTTTGTTAAAAAACCCCAAAAAGTGTTTTTTGCATTTTTAAGCTGTGGGACCTTAAAATTAAGAATAAGCGACCCAAAAAACGTACCCTGAAGGTAGTCTCAATTTGAAGCGAAATTAGGCACCCAGAACCCGCGTTTTAAATGAATCACAAGTCGAAAAAGAACTTGGTCTAACTGTAGATCTAAGTACTTTAAAAGGCCGATATTTTTGAATAAGAACTTGGCCCCTATTTCACATAAGTGTTTTGGCATGATCTCTTGTTTTCTAAGTTTACTAAATAAAATAAAATTATGCCTGCATTTTAAATTCTAAGACCACTATGACTTCAAAAACTCATGTTCAATTAGATTGAAAAATTTCCAAAATAAACCCTAAATAAACAATTTGACCACCCCTATTTTAGATTATTCTGGGTTAAAATGGCAGTTTTTAAAATGTTTATTTTACTTTACTTGTGCCCTAAAACCTTCCTATCACAGTGATCTGGGGCTACGTCATTAGTGGTCAAATCCGACATCCTGATATCATCCTTAATAACCCCTTAATGATCCCACGGGTTTGAAGTATTAAAAGCTAGTTTCAAATTTTTTTTTGTTTTAAGTTACAGTGGGTTTATTTAGTATAATTTTTGCATAATCACCATAAGCCTAAAGAAAAAAGTAAAACAAATTATAAGTAAGGCAAAAATTGTTCGTGTAAGAAACTAAAAACATCTGCGCTGCGTGTAGGGCAAGGACTCGGCTTTTAAGCCTTATTAAAAAAATGTTAAGAGCCTCATTGTTTGTACGTTAATGTTTTTTTAACGTTTAGTGAAAAAGTACTTTCTGCTAGTTTCATTGGCTATAAGTATAATGTGCCAAGGCTTAACGAGTAAATCTAAATTATTATACATTTACCCGCTCTGATTAGACCATAAGGACAACATAGATAAACTCTATGTAACAAATGTTGTTTGGTACGTTATTATTGCCACCAAGCATTTCCTACATTTGTTTATTAAATATGCCAATACTCATTAAAAATATCTAACTTGCCTGACATCATTAACTTTTAAAATTTCATAAGACTAAATTCATTTTTAATTTACAGTTAGCTTCTTATAAACAACAAACTAAATGAAATTTTTTTTATGTTAAAAATTTTTGGGGCCTCGACATATGTCTACCCCAAAGTATTTGCACTTGCGCAGTATAAATATTAAAAAATATAATAGGTACCTATGCAAAAAGTTAGACTAAACTTGCCTGCCAACATTAACTTTTAAAATTTCATAAGGCTAAATTAATTTTTAAACTACAGTTAGCTTCTTATAAACAACAAACTGAAATGAAATTTTATTGATGTTAAAAATATTTGGCGCTTGACATATGTCATATCCGCTAGGTATTTGCACTTGCGCAGTATAAATATTAAAAAATATAATAGGTATGCAAAAAGTTAGACTAAACTTGCCTGCCATCATTAACTTTTAAAATTGCATAAGGCTAAATTAATTTTTAAATTACAGTAAGCTTCTTATAAACAACAAACTGAAATAAAATTTTATTGATGTTAAAAATATTTGGCATTCGATATATCTCATATCCCCTAGGTATTTGCACTTGCGCAGTATAAATAATAAAAAATATAATAGGTATGCAAAAAGTTAGACTAAACTTGCCTGCCATCATTAACTTTTAAAATTTCATAAGGCTAAATTAATTTTTAAATTACAGTTAGCTTCTTATAAACAACAAACTGAAATAAAATTTTATTGATGTTGAAAATATTTGGCGCTCGAAATATGTCATATCCCCTAGGTATTTGCACTTGCGCAGTATAAATATTAAAAAATAAAATAGGTATGCAAAAAGTTAGACTAAGAAAACAACTAGCGAATACAATAAAGTTAAATTTAAAAAAATCTTATAATGACAAAATGACTTATGACCGCTTTTTTACCTAGCCAGATCACTGTGCTACGTACCAAATTTCAAATTTTGGCTTGCTGGAGAAGTGCCTAATAATTTTAATAAGGCAATAAGTGAGTGCGTCAGTTAGTTACTAGTAAAATGAGCCATTTTTAAAAATAAATATCTCAGAAACCACTTAACATAACTTTATAACAATTATAGTCTAAGATCCGAATAAGACACGACCTTCTCCTATCTGCCAATAAGAGGAAAACTATTTTTTATTAAATTTAATATGTTAATAAAAGAATTGCAAACAGGTTGCTTAAGAAATTGTGGTCAAGGCTATGATCAATTTAAAATTAAAAATTAATATATTTTTCGTACTCCCCGTATATGATTATTATTTTTTTTTCATGAAATACTAATATTTGACTATTTTTTTTGCTTCAATTATATAATTAACGTCTTGAAAATTTTTTAAAATTTAAAAGTAAATATATTATTAAAATTTTTATTTATAAAATAAAAAAAAAATCAGAGATATATTAGTTTATATAGAATTAAAAATATAAGACTTGATAATATACAGAAAGTATTTTTTTTGTTTAATCATAGCCTTAACCATATTTTTTTAGAAAACCCAAAAATTGTTTTTAGGGGGTTGGCAGATAAGCTCGACTCTTATTCGAACCGAACTAACAGTTTCGGAAACATGAGCATCCGAATATAAAAAATATTTTTTTAAATTCCATTAAAGCTTAAATAATAAGCTTTAAGCTTAATGCTTACAGCTCACAGCCGCAGATACATTGGTGTATGACGATGAAAATTTTAAGGTACGACTCTACATAAAAAGATATGAAAAAAAGTTCATATTTACATAGGTCCGGAAATGCTTCCAGAGGGAGCTACAGGCCCTTGAAAATGGTGCCATAAAAGTGGTTTTTAATTAATTTATTAAGATCTACTTAAAATCCAGGAATTAACTTTTACGTATAAGTTAGAGTGATTGAAGGTCACTTTTTGAAAATATCAGGTGACCCATATTGCAACCAGTGGCGTGGGAACAAAGGGGTGGTTAGTTATTTAGGGTCATCTTTTTGTTCGCCTAGTATATTTTCGCTATCTTTTAAACAAATTAAGTTTTTAAAACATTTTTACGTAAAAATGGTTTCCTTCGTATAAAGTCGTATAGTCGACGGTTTTCAAGAAAAACGGACATAAAAGGACGACTGCAGTGCGTAAATACAGTAATTTTGAAAATTGAAAATTAAATTTAAAAATGTACCCAATGTAGTCTGTACCAGTAAATTTAATTTTCTTTTTGACAATTGGTGTAAAAGAATAACTACATTTTAAAATAGTATTTAAGCATCTTCTTATTTTTATTACATAGCCTGTTAATGTATTTACGCACTGCAGTCGTCCTTTTAAGTCCGTTTATCTCGAATCAGTAGACTAGACGACTTTATACCAAAGGAACCTTTTTTACGTAAAAATATTTAAAGAAACATAATTTATTTAAAAGATAGCGAAAATATACTCGGCGAAAAAAAATATGACCTTAAATAACTAACCAACCCTTTGCTTCCACGCGACTGGTTGCAATATGGGTGACCTAATATTGTGTGTATTGTATAAAATAAAGTGACCTCCAATGACTCTAATTTATAAGTTAAAAATAATTTCTATATTGTAAGTAAATCCTAAGAAATTAAATAAAAACCACTTTTATGACACCATCTTCAAGGGCCTGTAGCTTTCTGGAAGCATTACCGGACCTATGTTAATATGATTTTTTTTCCTATCTTGTTATGTAGAATCGTACCTTAAAATTTTCAATCATCATTTCCGGACACCCTGTATAATAATAATTGAAATTAAAGAATATTTTCGAGATTTGGATGACTTTATTTACGAAAATATTAAAAAAAGATATATTAAATGTAGTATTTTTTAAAGCTTTTTAAAGACCTTTTAATGGTATTACAATATACGGCGTGTTTAATTAAAAACATAACGCTATTTAACTATCAATCTCAAAAACACGAATGTTAAATGTTTTTTTCCATTGTTAAATCTAAAAAAAAACGTAAAAAATGCTACTAGTTTAAAAATTAAACTTTACTAATGTTTAACTTTTACTAATTTTACTTTACTAAAAATAAAGTAACTAATTGCGGACACTTAATAGTTTAATCAAGAAGTTAATTTCTACAAAATATTAGTTACAAGTCTCCTAAAAAGATGGTTGATGATTTAAACGATCCGAAAGGGTATCTAGTAAAAGACCCTGAAAAAAAAATTACAATTGTTATTAACAAAAAACTGTAAAAAAATAGCCGTCCAGCTTTTTGACAAAATCTTAAAAAGTATATGTAATCGCTTAAATATTATAAAAGTTTCTGAAAAGGCAGGAAATTTCAGTAAAAAAGTTCAGTATTCCCGAAATTGTAGCTCCAATATTTATAATTTTAATGTAACGTTAAAACTCGGCTTTCGCGCGGGGTTTTCGGCATGGCGCTCCCCACTGTAGTGAGCGTAGTTTTTAAATATTTTTTTTTATGCAATTTAATACAATGTAAAAAAAATAAAAAATTCTGGTCTCATTAAGATACTTCAAAGAATATGATCGCGTTAGTCCGCGTCATATGGGATTTTTTTATTATTAGTTTTATTCGAAATTTGACTTTTGAATCAATATCTGCTTCGATGAAAATAAAAATTAAACAAAAAAATATATATGTCACCTGATTTGCATTATCTGACAGGTTCTAATTGTTTCCCGAAACTTCCAAAAAAAATTTCTTGTTTTCGAAAATATTAAAACAAAATAAAAAAAAAAAAGGTTTTTTTCCCTTTACAATTGGGAAAATTTTAGATATATAAGATAATTTTGATATTTTTCATTTTATGTAAATTGTAAAACCCTGCACTGTTGCCAAATAAGACTTAATTTTAACTTACATAAAAAATTTTTAGTTTTAAAAATTGTTTATTCTAGATACTTTTTTTTTTTGGGAATAGGGGCCCCAATTTTAAAAGGGTGTTTTTTTACAAGATTCAAAAAATTGGGTTTTAAAAATTTGGGGGCCCCGGATGCAAAGTTCATTTGTCTGTGACCCTTTTAAGGTAATTTAAAAACATGTGTTTTTAGAAAGGTAGTTTGTATGGAAAAAAAAAACATTTTAATACGAAAAAAAGTTTTATTTAAAAGTCAAATTTTTTAACCAAAAATTAAAAATTAAACCCTTTTTTTATTTTTATTGTTTTTTACAAAATTTGCCTTTTTTATTAAAAATTTTTTTTAAAGTTTTATTTTTTTTTTTTTTAAAATCTTTTTTAGAATTACATGGTCAAAAACAAATAAACTTCCATCATTTCAAATAAATTCTAATGGCCCAATTTTTTTTGTAAAAATACCCTTTAATATGGGCTAAAAAAAAAATCTGGAATAAAGTTGTCAAAAAAAAAAGTTTATGTAGATTTGTTGGGTCTTATTTTGCAACAGGGAAATTTACAAAAAATAGCAAAAATTAAAATTATCTTTACATTTAAAATTTGACATGTGGCTAAAAATTACAATTAAAAACTTTCTTTAATAACTTTTTTAAATTTTTTTCAGAACAACCCGCTTTTGGATTTTTTTTTTTTTTAAAAAATTAAATTTGACAATAATAAAAAACACTGACCATAAATTTTTGGTTCTTTCATTATGATCGTAGCAAAATTGATTTTAAAGTTTGATATATTTTTTGGGATTTCATTGCTAACAAATAGAAATAGTTGTATTATAACGTCGGAAGTTTTTAAAGATGTTTTTTTTGCATTTTATAGGGTTATCTAAAATAGTCTAGTCGGAGTGATTATTGCGAAAATTAGTTACAAGTTCCTAAAAATATGTTTGGTTTAAACGACCCAAAAAGGCACCAGAAAAAAAGTATTTTGGTTTTTTTCCCAAAAAAAAAAAACAATTGTTATTAAAAAAAAACTGTAAAAAAATAGCCTTCAGCTTTTTGGAAAAGTTTTAAAAACGGAATTTCAGTAAAAATGTTCTTTTCCGGAAATTGTAGATCCAATTTTTTAAAATTTTAATTTAAGTTGAAAATCGGCTTTCCCCGGCTTTTGCTGGGCCCACTTTTTAACGTAGTTTTAAAAATTTTTTTTTGCAATTAAAATAAAAAAAAATTTAAAAAAATCTGGTACTTTAAGGAAATGATTCCGCAAAAAAAAGTTGTATCACCATTTCTTAAAAAATTTTTCAATTGTTAATTAACAGTTTTTTACGGGTCTCTGTTGTCAAAAAAAGGCGGTATCAAAGTTTAAATAATTAACCCCTTTTTTTTTTATTTTTTAAAGCATTTTTTTTAAACAGACTCCAAAATGACATAAAAATTTAAAAAAAAAAACATTTCATCAAGTAATAACTTTTGATGAAATATATTAAAAAATTTAAATAATGTTTCTTAAATATATATAGATTTTTTTTTAAATTTTTTGGGGTGTTACGGGGTTTTATCTTTATGTTGGGGTTTTATAATTACTTTTAAATTTTTTTTTCCATTTGTTTATGAATTGTTTATAAACAAATGGATTAATTAAATATTTTTGAAAAAAAAAAAATTTTGTAAGAAAAAAAAAAATTTAAAAAAAAATTAAAAAAAAAATTTTTTTTGTTTATAATTTGCAATCTAGAATAAAAAAAAAAAAATTAACAATTCATTCATTTATTTATGCAACAATTGTTATAAAGAATTTAATTTATTTGTTATAATTTTTTTAAGAACCTAAAAAAAAAACAAAACAGCCCAATATGGAAAAAACATTTTTTTCAATCTTTAAGAAAACATCTGGATTTTGGAGCCCCCTAAGTCTAAAAAGCTGATTCGATTTGTCAACAAACAAATTGGTGTAACTTTGGAACTTAATTCATTTTTTTACCTTTTTGGGCGCTTTTTTTAGTGTGAGTGTAAAAATATGAAAAAAAAAAAATTTTTAAAAAAAAAAACAGTTTTTAATTTTTTTTAACATTTTTTTTTTTCGTTAACAATAAGGTTAAAAAAATTGGGGTTTCAAAATTTTTTTTTTAAATTTTCCATTTATTTATAAACAATTTATAAACAAAAAAGGGAGATAAAAAATTAAAAAAAAATTTTAAAATGCCTAACATGAAGATAAATCCGGGGAAAAGTTTAAAAAAATTTAAAAATATATATTTAAGAAAAAATTTTAAACTTTTTAAAAAATTTTTTTTATCTTGTTGAAAGTATCTTTATAAAAATGGCTCCAAAAAAAAAAAACCCTAAAAAAACCGTTAATTTACAATTGCATAACTTTTTGAAAAATGGTGGGGAAAAATTTTTTTACCCGATCATATTCTTTAAAAATATCTTAATGAGCCCAAATTTTTTTTTTTTTTAAATTTTATTACTGTATTTTTAAAAATACTTCAAAGAATATGATCCGATAATAAATGTTGTACCACCATTTTTCAAAAAGTTATGCAATTGTAAATTAACGGTTTTTTTAGGGTTTTTTTTTTTTTTCTTGGAGCCATTTTTATAAAAAAAATTAAAAGATGACATTATGAAAGTTTAAAAAAAAAGTAAAAATTTAAAAAAATTGTTTCTTAAATATATTTTTTTAATTTTAAGCTATTACTGATTTCATCTTCTTTTTTAGGCATTTTATAATTTTTTTAAATTTTTTTTATCTGCCATTTTTTTATAAATTTTTTAAAAAATAAATGGAAAATTAAAAAATTTTGAGAATCAATTTTTAACCATATTGTTAACGTAAGAAAAAAATTAAAAAAAATTAAAAACTATATTTTATTGTTTATAATACTTTTTTTTTTTTTTAACTCACATTATACAAAAGCGACCTAAAGGTCATAAAATGTATCTAAAAATTTTTAAAGTTACCCAATTTGTTTGTTGACAAATCGAATCAGCGCTTAACAAGGGCCCAAAAAAATCCAGATTTTTTTTTTAAAGTTTAAAAAAAATTTTTTTTCCATATTGTTGCAGGCTGTTTTTTTTTTTTTAGGTTCTTAAAAAAATTATAACAAATAAATTAAATTCTTTATAACAGATTGTTGCATAAATAAATGAATGAATTGTTAACTTTTTTTTGCTTTTATATCTAGATTGCAAATTATAAACAATAAAATATTATTTTTAAGATTTTTTTTAAATTATTATTTTCTTACGCTAACAATATGGTGATTTTTTTTTCAAAAATATTTAATTAATCCATTTGTTTATAAACAATTCATAAACAAATGGCGAAAAAAAAATTTAAAAGTAATTATAAAATGCCCAACATAAAGATAAAATCAGTAACAGCCTAAAATTTAAAAAAAATATCTATATATATTTAAGAAACATTATTTAAATTTTTTAATATATTTCATCAAAAATTATTACTTGATGAAATGTATTTTTTTTTAAATTTATTATGTCATTTTGTTGAGTCTGTTTATAAAAAGTGCTTAAAGAAATAAAAAAAATATGGATTAATTATTTAAACTTTGATACCGCCTTTTATGACAACAGAGACCCGTAAAAAACTGTTAATTAACAATTGAATAACTTTTTAAGAAATGGTGATAAAATTTTTTTTTTTGCGGAATCATTTCCCCTTTAAAGTCCATTTTTTTTTTAAATTTTTTTTTTAATTTATATTTAATTGCTTAAAAAAAAATATTTTAAAACTACGCTTACTACAGTAGCGGCGCGCTAAAACTGCCGCGCGAAAACCCGTTTTCCCCAACGTTTAAATTAAAATTATAAATATTGGATCTACAACTCCGGGGAATTTTAAAACTTTTTTCTGAAATGTCCTGCTCTTTTAGAAACCATTTCCAAAAAGCTGAACGGCTATTATTCTTACAGTTTTTTGTTAATAACAATTGAATTTTTTTTTTTTTGGAAAAAAACCCAAAAAACATCTTTTTCTGGATGCCATTTCAGATCGTTTAAACCAACAGCTATATTTTTAGGAATCTTGTAACTAATTTTTGCAGATAATCAGCATCTCGACTAGACTATGATTTAGATAACCCTATAAAATGCAAAAAAAAAAATCTTTAAAAAAAAATTTCCCACAGTATATAATACAACTATTTTTATTTGTTAAATGAAGATCCCAAAAAAATATATCAAACTTTTAAAAAAAATTTCTGCTCGATCATAATGAAAGTTCCCCAAAAAATTTGTGGTCACGTGGGGTTTTCATTATTGTCAAATTTAATTTTTTTTAAAAAAAAAAATCCAAAAGCGGGGGTTTTTCTGAAAAAAAAATTTTAAAAAATTATTAAAGAAAGTTTGTCTAATTGTAATTTTTAGCCTACATGTCAAATTTTAAATGCATAAGATAATTTTGATTGCCCATTTTTTGTAAATTGTGCCACTGTTGCAAAATAAGAAACGAAATCTACATAAAAATTTTTTTTTAAAATGCTTTATTCCAGATTTTTTTGATAGCTCCATATTAAAGGAGTATTTTTTTTACAAAATCAAAATTGGGCCATTAAAATTTTTTTTCAAATAATGGAAAGTTTATTTGTTTTTTTCACAAAGTAAAATTACTACAGACAATTTACCGCTGAACGGACCAATTTTTTTTTTTATTTTAAACCCTGTTTTTTCTTTTCTTTTTTTTTTAAATTTAGATTACCAAAAATATTTTTTGCCATACTACAAAAAAAACAAAACTAAATAAAGGTGAAAGAAAAATTGGGGGACATAAAAACCCAACTGTCGTACTTATTGCTACAGTTTAAAGAAAATCGTACTGCCCTTTAAACTGTTTTATTTCCGATTTTAAATTTTTTAAAATTAAAAAATCGATGAAACTAACGGCCGATCAAAAGTCCGTAGTGTGCACCTCTAAAAAATAGGCGCACTTTACAAACTTGATTGGCCGATAGTTTCATCGACTTTTTTATTAATTAGAAATATATGTTAGTGCACACATTCGAAGGATTCGAAATCGGCCGAATAAACAGTTTGAAGGGGGGGTACGATTCTCATTAAACTGTAGCAGTGGGGGGAGGTGCATTCCCCAACCACCCAAAAAAACGTACGACAGTTTGGTCTGTAGTGTGCGCCCCCCATAAATACCACCTTTTGGGTTTCCATTTTAAGATTTTCCTAATTTTTTTTTTTTACTAATCCAGCATTTTTTTTCGGGCCTATTTGCAAAATTTGCTGAATTTTGTGGTTTAAAACCACAGGGCAACGTTAAATTTTCGAATTGAAAAAAAATACTATAAAGGCAAAGAAAGTGGGGAATCATTGTTGCCTTTAAAAAAAACCCTTTTAAAATTTGTTTATACTGTAAAAAAAATTTCGGCAAAGACTTATAAATTTTTTAAAAAATAAAAATTAAAAACAGTAAATTTTTAACACTTTTCAAACTATAAACATAAAAAAATTAAAATATTAGAATTTTTTTTTTTTTGTTAGATAAATTAAAAAATTTATACCATACCTAAAGGCTATAGCACTAATAAAGTTTTTTCCCCCGTATTCTTATCAACCGGAAGATTTCACTGCCATTTCCAAATATTGTGACTGTAAATTGGCCATTTGGCCAATATCTTTGTCACAACGAATAAATTTTAATCAACTTCGTGCCGGATTTGAGTTTTCCTAATTTTCCTTCGTAACTGTTTTTTTTGAAAAAGGTTTATTGTCGTTTTCATCGTCAACAAAAATAGTGATTTTGGAGATTCCCGAACCCGCACACTTCCTGAAATATAATATATCACTGATTTCACAAAAAAAAACCACCCGCAAGTTGGACAGATTCAAAGTTGGCTTTCTCGCTAACCACTTATTTGATTTTGACATTTTTTTTAATTGTAGATTTAAATCCTTTTTAAACTATGTTATGTCAGAAATTTTTTATTAAAATTTGAATTAAAGCATATACGGGGTGCAACAATAAGCCGATATTTCTTTCCCGCGTTTGTTTTAAAACGGTGTATCTTTAATAAAGGCGAAGATAATGCCGTGATAAAAGGAAATAAAATTTTCAAAAAAAGATAAGACTACATTATCCGGTCAAATTAGCCTGAAAAATAGGGGAACCCTTACATAAATTCCCAAAAACCCAAAAATGTACATGAACCTTAGGGATACAAAAAATATTATGCAAGGTCAAAGTTCGCCAAAATGTTTTTTTTTTTAATTTTTTAGTAAGACGGTTAGTTTTATGATATAAAAAGCTTAAACAAAAATTTTAGATGAGGTGATTGTCTACAAAAATTAACCCTTACTTTTTTTCCTATAATTTATAATTTCTGAGAAAAAGCGATACTAAGTTTTATTCCCTATATTATGCATAACTACGCTGCATATATACGTCATTGGACGCATAATATAGTCCCCTATTTAATGTGACCATGTGGCCTTCAGTAACATCTTTATGTAATTTCACGTAAGGCTTTACCTTTTTTTTAAAGGGACAAAAAAAAATTCCCTAAACATATTTTGGGGCAAGTGACAATGGTTAATGATTTCTAAAATGCAATTAATTAATTAATCCAACTGAAAAGTTTTTTTAAAATTTATCTGTTGGTTTATTAAAACTACAATTGAAAAAAATATTTATTTTTTTTAAAAACCCGGCAAGGGTAAAACCAAGAAATATTTTTAATTAGTTTATCTAAAAAATTAAAAATACCTTTTTTTTTTTTTTATAAAATTTGGCTGTGAAACTAAAAAATTTCCAAGGGGAAAAAAAGTTTTTTAAAATTTAAAAAACAAGATTATTACATCGTAAAGTTTTTTAAGAATCAACTTACCCCAAAAATTAATTCCCAGGAATTCGGTTTTTCTTTAAATATAAGTACAATCTTTTTCTTTTCAAAACTTTAGTAATAAAAAACGTATCAATTACCTTTTTCCTTAATATCTTAAAAAAATTTTATCGGGTTTTATCATTAATGTGGAAAAATGTAAAAAAATTTTTTTTTTTTAAATTTTTTCTAAGCATTTTTACATAAAATAACCCAAAAAAACCAAAAAACCCTTTTCGCGAATTTGACCTTTAAAAATTATTTTAAAGGGAATAGGTTTTTAAATTTTTATAATTAAAACCCTTAATTTAGTAAATTTTTTTTTTGGGGTTTTTTTCGGGGGAAATATTTAAGGGTTTACAAATTTTGGAAAAAATTTTTTCCCCCTTTTGAATTATTTTTTTTAAATAAATTATAAAAAAATTTTAAAAGATTAATTAAAATAAAAATTTCAAAATAAAAATGGCGCAAATCCAAAAATTGGGAGTATTGGAGGTTTTTAAAGGTAATTAAAAATTTTAAGGTATAAATAAAAGCCTTAATTAAAAAAAAAAAAAAAAAATAAAACCTTAATTTTTTTTTTTTAAATAATGGGAATTTTATTCTTTTAAAAGTA